>JAHZNB010000720.1:0-36906 GCA_027744295.1 Callyntrura guangdongensis | reverse complement strand
GCTTTTTTCCCCCGATAATTAATAGATGATAATAAGAGGGACGATTTGATGAATTTAATAAGTCCGGAACCAATTCTCCCATTATTGATGGGATGATCAAACTGATTCGCAGTTTGTGTCTTTTTACCCCAAAAAAATTATGTTCTCTTACGAGTAGTGCGAATCCACATTCCACATTAGAAATGCACTACGAAAGCAAAAGCAACGCAAAATGATCCTTTTTTGCTTAGTTAGAGTAGGAATTTGTCAAGATATATCATCATCCTGATTATGTTGTACTGCTGCTATTAAGGATTTATCAGCACTCGTCTTTTTACAAGCTTTCTGTTATCCCACTGCTGGATATTATTCATATTTAATTTCAATGTGATCCACACAACTAGACTACATAATATTTTCTACTTAATTTCTGGGAAATTTTAGATATATTTAGACTCCTTTCTTACACGTAGAAAACTTTCGCTTGTTCTGTTCATTTTGGCATGTTCTATCCAAAGAAACAATTGTTCACGGCTGTGGACAAGGACTATTCTATGTAGGCCACCCATTATTTCCCTCTTGCCATAATATATAATACCACAATTCTACATAATATGTATATGATTTGTAGTGGTAAGGTAAATGTGACACAAAGTAAAATAAAAGTGATGCATGGGGATATAATGGTGGCGGTGTTTCACGGAGGGAAATAGCTAGTTAGACGATGGGAGAAAAAAATACCAGCATAATAGAAGGAAAAACGATCCACCTTCAGTTTTCCCGCATCATGGCCCCGCACCCGTCTCTACCAGCAGCGGTATCAGTAGAACAACTACTTCTACTTATGGCAACAATTTTTGGGTTCCATAATAGGATCCAAAGCTTTTTCCCTCTACTTCACTTCAACTAATGATGAATGAAAAAAGCAGAGGTAACACAAGCGAGAAGTCTCATGGTGTGTATACGTGTGTGAATACAATAATACGCCATTCAATTCCTTTTCATTTTTTCTTTTTTTATCTCTCTCTCTTCCTCTGTGAAAGAGAAAAGCGGGGAGTGCTGACGGGAACTAGAAGGGCGAAAATTTTATACAGAGGGAAGCAACTAGAGAAAAAGAGAGCTTTTTACTTTTTTCGCTTGCGAGAGGGAAACAGCAGTTGGTTTACTTGTCTCTGGCTTAAAAATCCAGATTGCCAGGTTTCATGGCACATACTCTGTCATATGTACATCCTGTATATGCATATAAACACCAACTCGTGCTCCTTTTACCTTTTTTTCTTTCCCTGTCCGGGTTTTTCTTGCGCCTGATGTTTTTTGCCCATTTTCCTCTCTGCATTATATTTTGTAGATACTTGAACAACAAAAGGAAAGGCGCAACGTTCCTATAGCTACTGCCAGCTCTTCGTTTGTGAGCCACTTACCAAAAATGTATGTTTTTGCTGTCTGCTGGTCTGACTTCCACCAAACCATCATATGCCACGTACCTTTTCAGTTTCGTTTGGTAAGCTAGTGGCTCGTACTTTCTCTCTACTCACTTGTAGCCATTATACGCAAACAACAGCGAGGAACATGCAGACAGCTTGGGTAACAAGAGTGAACACCTACACTCACACGTAATGTATATACAAAGAAAGGTTTCGGCACTCTACGAATATTTTGTTTGTTTATGAGAAAAAATGTAGCAGCTATCACAATAGTGATATGACGATCGCGAGGTTAGGGAAAATAGAACGTGTAGCCAAGGTTCCTGTACGGGTGCTAGTCAAAAGGGGGAAAAGGAAAGGGAAAACAAGCAAGTTTTTTTGTGCGCCATTATAACAGAAGAGAAGTGTCGGTACAGTCCTACAAAAAGTTTTCTCCGAAAAACGAGGAAGATGTTATGATGATGACGACGGGAAAGGAAGGCATGGAAACATTCACTGTTGTTGGCAAAATGTTAGTGTTATGGGAGAGGTTGTTAGTGAAGAGAAAAGGAAGTCTAAAGTTGATAAAAGAGTAGTGGGCCCGCACTATTCCATACAGCCATAACGCCAAAAGAAAAAAAGGTTCTTTTATAAGGAAAATCCTTCAAAACTTCCATAAAATGAGGGCTACCAGGTGTATGAAAAATTATATAGGTGTAGTGAGAGAGGTACGTGTATGAAAAGAGTGCATCATGGATCCGTACCATAAAATGCGGGGCTGTATTGTTATCGTGAAAAATGCTTGGAGAAAATATTCCTTAAAATGCGAGTCAGTTTGCATCCACGAGTCTAGTAGTTTGAATGTCCATAATCTCTGAAATTCTTTGGCGATAAAGCTGAATATCACGATGATTATGATGATGATGATGACGGTTTATAGGAATGTAACTACGAGGAGGTAAGAATAGGACGACACGCGCTGTATATAACTCAGAACCCAAGGTATGACGCTTTGTTGGTATGTGACTACTTCCCATTTTTTTGCTTCACGTGAGCAAGAGAGAGAAAAAAGAAAGAAAAGGGGAATGGCAAGGGAAAAAAGTTTTCTTGAGAAAGTAGCAACCAGCGACGAGGAAGGAAGGAAAAATGGGTAGATACATAGTATAAGTGAATGAGAGTGTTGTAGCACATGGAAAACCTTTCTAATGTCATTGGAAAAGAGTGAGAGGGAAAAGGAGAAAGCTTTTACTCGTAGCTTGCCAACCCTAATCCATCCATATTCTGAACATGACATGAGACAAGGTCTGAGAAAAAGGAAGTGGAGTGCGACCAACCGATGGCAACTGTATTGAAAACTGGGGGAAAATCGCGGCATGCTGAGGTGAGTTTTTTTAGAATTGCCAGGGAGATGGGGAGATTTTAGTGGCAGTTTATGGCATGAAACCGTGAATGTCAGCGGCGGATATATACCCACCCGACATGATATATAAAGTGGGGAAATGAATGTTCGTGTTTGGGAAAGTTTGGTGAAAGCGGAGAAAAATTTGAAAGTCAACGATAAATGTGTAGAAAAAGGAAAAAATGACCAGGAAAATCGTAAAATCGTATTTTTCACAATGTTCTAAGAGAATAGCTTACATTGAATGCCTTCAACCGTTCAGGGTCGTACTGCTGGGTATCCATTTTATCTTCAGAGTCATCATCATCATCATCCTCATCTTCTTTATTTCCATTGGAGGAGGTCTCATCTTGAACCATTTCATGGTTGGCGCCACTCCGTTCGTTGAGTGACAATGGACTCTGAAAATTGAGGAACAACAATATCAACACCATTTTAAACATGATTCAAATAGAAAGGGGTCACATAGCACAGACAAAAAAAACTTGAAATGAACGTCAGAATCTTTTACAAAATCTCATAAAAACTCCTACAATACTATCGTTAAAAGTTGGTAAAAACATAAAATTGTACACAAATTCCCTCTTCAAAACAGTCTAACTTCACGGAAAAATACCGAGCTAGATTGATGTTATATATTATAACCCCTTTACTTCCGAAACCAACAGCGGCAGTTCATCATCATAATTTGTTTCTGGCTCAGAACAGGGAAAGCGTCCCAGTTGAGAGCAGGAGCTACCAAATTTTAAAATTATGTTTACCCTACGCCTGCTTACGGCGGTGGGAAGAATAATAGCCGTAACCGGGTGCAATCTTTCATTCACACAGCTTTACATCCCATAAAAGATAAAAAGGATAAAAACATAACACAAAAGGGACTGAAAATCGTACGAGGTGTTGAAATGATAATTCAATCTTTCCAGAAAAAACCGGGTAAATGCTAACAACAACAACGTCATGAAAACTGAATACGGTATAAATATATGTATATATAGAATTTCCCAAGTAAATGCTATTTTTATGTTCTTATCAAATCGAAAACTAATTGCGCTTCTTTGCCGCTTCTTCATTTGCAAATAATAACAGCAGAAACCAAAAAATGGTGTGCTAATCTGGCAGAGGGAAATAATGATATTCAAGTGTGCGTCTGAACCTAAAAATGCACGTTGGTTACGTTTAGAATAGTCACAGACAGGGGGAGCACAAGGAGTGCATGTATATTTATGTTCCAACTTTTTAACAAAGATACGAAGCGCAAGGAAAAGTTGCTCAAGTAAACACACAAAGAGGTTTGTTGCTTTTCCGATGTCGATATTTTCCCTTTCCTTTCTCCAAGCCATTACATTATTTCTACACACAGGAAAAACTACATCGATGATAATGGTAATGATTACAAATACTACGCCAGATACAAAAAAGTCGGTGCACTTTCCTTAATACAATTCATCCATAGAAAACAATTCACCAACAATATATTATTCTGTTTTCTCGCAACATTGAAAAAAGCAGCAGGGATTTGTTTATACGTAGCGTGACAGCAGAGCTTTTTCTTCGTTCAAAGCATCCACTCTCCGTCGTTGTTTTAATCTCAGGGAGTAAATAGCATCGCATGAATATTGCATAGGGATGCATTTTCAATCATTGTTCACAGTTCACGTAGGCATGTATACCATATATTGTTTTGGCAGCGGCAAAAGCTGCGGCTCTTTTAACGTTGCATTGAACTTTTCGTTATATGCCGCATTGTGGCATTTCCAAAAAACTTCTCCCAAACATAATAAAATACCGAGGAGGTGCGTGCTTGCCATGAAATACAAAGCTGACAGGAATATGATACAAGTTTAGGCCAACTTTCAGAGCGATGATAAAAGAAGCTATAAAATTTTTACAATTCAGGATCGGTAGGTATTTCTTTACAAAAAAATATTTTAAAAGATTGCATCTTCAGACCAAAGTGTAAATGCACAAGTTGCATTACGGGTCAAAGAGGTAGGCATAAAAAAAGTGACAGTACAACTTACAGATTGTTCTCTAAAGTCGGATTTCCCATTGCTGTATATGTTATTATTGGATCCGTTCGGGGGAGGTTCTTTCTTGAGACCCAAAGGATGAAAGCCAAGCCAGTCACTGGTACCAGTTGACAATTCTGATGGTGCTCCTCCAGTAGAGGTATCCCCCGCTTTGTTGTCGTTACTGTTTTTGGACCTTCCTCCTGGAAAAAAATGTCAGAAAAAAAGTTTGTAGTAAAAAATGGTGTAGCGTAGTGCATATTGTAATAGTTTTTGTGTGTTCTTCATAAGTCATTTGATATTATTATCTACCACGACGGCTTGCAAGAGGAAACCGGCTACACCTTGGTCCGCACGGATGCACTAAAGTGAAGGAATGTACTTATTGCTAAAGTACACACGGAAATGGTCATACATTATGCATGAGAAACCAGACCGGTGGGAAACACCCGTTTTCTGCTCTTAAATTCCTCGCAACCCAAAAGAGTCTCACTTCTTTCTTTTCCCTTTGAAACATGGTATCTTTGTGTCGGTCCTAACTCCAGTGAACAAGTTGTACTTGGCTAGGAGCGCTTCTTTTTTTATAATAGCTGCTGTGCACGTTTCTAATGTTTAAGTGTATGTTTTCCTGGCCTGTCTTGAACTACCATCCACCCATAAGTTTAATATTACCAAATGATGTAACTCGAGAGCGAGTTTCACTCTTTAACCCTTCTAGCTCAGTAAGGTTACATGACACCGCACCTGGACTGGAGTCAGTCATAAGTCATGTACAAGTGCTAATGATACTTCACGTAGTTTGAAATTATAGGCGAGTTGGGCGCATTTTCGATGCATTTTCTATTGCGTGCTTTAAAAACATCAATGCAAATTATTTTTCTGTGCTTTTTGAGTTTTTCACCATGTCAAAATCTAACAATACCTGGTAGAATACAAATACTAGTTGTAGTTTAAGGATTGTGGGCTACCCCATTTTAATTATGATTAAATATGCCAATTATACATAAATTTTTGCTAAGATAAGTAGTAAAGACACCAAGACACTTTCCATCTACAATTATAGCCTACAATTCGGTTTTTCAAATCATTTTTGTATAAATACGATTTTTTGGCCGTTTATAAGTGGCCCTTACAAAAGAGTGGATTTGTCCCAAGTATTCTAAGCTACCGTTGCTGGAGTTATGTGAAAGTAGGAGACCCACAACATGGCACGGGCACAAAGCAATTTGGCAACGAAAAGAATCCTTCCTATCCGTAACTGTTGTCTTATACTTTTGTAATACTTCAAAAACACTGCAGAGAACACTGTAGATGCACTCCTGGAGAAAATTTGTACAACGGAAAAATTCTAGGTTACCGCATCCAAAGGGAAAGGAGGAAAATAAAATTCAGTGAATACTCCATTAGGTATAGGTACTTTCTTGTGCAAGCGTTACACCACGTTGTAAAACTCAGAATAAATGATTCACAACATGGCACGGGCACAAAGCAATTTGGCAACGAAAAGAATCCTTCCTATCCGTAACTGTTGTCTTATACTTTTGTAATACTTCAAAAACACTGCAGAGAACACTCTAGATGCACTCCTGGAGAAAATTTGTACAACGGAAAAATTCTAGGTTACCACATCCAAAGAGAGAGGAGGAAAATAAAATCCGGTGAATACTCCACCAGGTATAGGTACTTTCTTGTGCAAGCGTTACACCACGTTGTAAAACTCAGAATAAATGATAACCATCATTATTTTCTTCTCGTTTTGTACTGCTCTGTTTTTGATACTGTATAAATACTAATACTTAATACCCACCACCGGCACACAATGGGAAATGCAGCAGACAATGCGTAGTCAGGTGAAATGTTTGTGCGTAGTAGTACTAATACATATATGTACTGAAAAATATTGGGTATGCACACATTCATATTTGTCGAGTTTTTAAATAATTCTTACTGTAAAAAGAACTTCGCATCTATGTTTAAATCACGCACGCATTCTCGCATAAAATAATGTAAGATGGTGTACGAGCTACACAAAAAAGAAAGAGTGAGATCGTGAATGAGAGAAAAACGGAAAGGCTCGACGAGGAAGTGAAACTGTCGCTGACAGAGGTTTGTTTGCTGTTGCTAAGATGGTTATTTTTCTTTTACGTTTTCCCCTGACGGGTTTTCCCTTTTTCTCCTTCATGCTTTACCACTCACTTCACTCAAAGCATATGCATACGTTCTTACGTTTTTGGGAAGACACCGCACACCGCCACATTTCTCATGACAAGGGCCAGGCAACGCCAAGATAGGAGATAAAAGATAAGTAGAAAAATATTTTTTCTTCGATGCGTGTGTGTGCGTCTATTGTGTATAGTTTAATAGATGCACATACACCCACATAGGTACACATGATAGCATGCAGCATGCAAACCGAAACGGATATACTGCATTACTATTTATATGCATCAAAATCCAGCCTAGAAACGAACATCGGTTGACTGTTGGACAAGGATGGCTTGGTAAGAAACCTTTTATCATCAAACTTTGCTGAAGCTTTTTTCCGTTCCCCTTTCTCTCTCAGTTGTCAGACGGGGAGAAAGCAAAGGGGAAAAAAAGAAAAGAAGGTACAAAGATAGACAGAAAAGCAAAAGGCTTTATTTTTTATGTTAAAAAAACTCTGCGCGCGATCAGTCCATCTGTGTACCAGAAGAACAGAGAAAGTCTCAAGAAAACTTTATGCCCCCGTATGTACAGACGTACATGTATATATCATATAACTAGCGTCATTTTATCTCCTGCTGTGTGACCTCGGGACACTTGACAAGCAAAGTAGCAGAACCACGACTGTCCAAAAATCCTGCATTATGTATTTGATCGAAAGGGAAGAGTAAGAGATTTTAGGCTTCAGCTTTTGTCATAAATGAGAGTGGGATATGGTAGAGCAGATTCTATTATTTTTGCTTGCTAGCAGATGTCAAATGCTATTCTGTGGAACTATAGTGTATACGTCAATCTTTTCACTAGTTGCCAGCCCTTCTCGCCATCAAAAATGTTCCTTTGTCGTAATAATGGTAGCAATGTATCAATTCAATTTATACTCGACGGGAGACTTACCGTTGTTCTTATTTTAATTTTGTTCTTTATTTGCAGGTTTCATCCGAGGTATGACTAGCACTAGATTTTCAAACTTACAACAACTTTATTGAGCTACTAGAGTGAAATTACCTTTCACGCGTGGATGTTCATGATCCTCTTCCGAATTGGCGTCACTCATGTGGGTGTCCTGGAACAGATACAACAAAACAAAAAAAGGAAAATTAAAACGACCACAATACACTATATTGGATTCTGCTTCCCCGAATACAGCAATTAAATTCGTACCAGAGGATTTTCACATTCGCAAGCAATCAAGGTAATTATTGCAAAAGCAGTGGCGACGGCAAGATTAAACTGGAAATCGTGAGGAGGACAGGAAAAGTTTTACTATAATTACATATTCCACCGCAACATCACAAATGTATACAATTGTATCGTCACCGTTTATGTTGTATATGAGCTTCTACAGCGGAGGACAGCATGGTTCCTGGCGAATAAGTTCATTTGGGAAAAGAGAAGCCAAGCAACTAAAGCACAAAACCAACGTGTGGTTTTAGCTGACAAGCTTTTCATGTGTTAAATCATTAATTGCACGGCCTTTCAGGGATAATACTAAGCCGGATCGCTTTCTCCTCGGCAAACATCCTGTTCTGCCGTATCAACCATCCGAGTCATTTGTTATTGTAAAAGCAGTCAACTAATAGCAGCAGCATCACCATATTATATCGTTTATACTAGCTCAGATGTGGTAAACATTTAATCTTTGTGTGATTTCCCGTTACTGTCCTCTCTCGTCTAACTTCTACTCCTGTCCATTATCTCATGCACATAACCTCTGACAGACCCAATGGTTTCGTCAAATTTTTCCAACGACAAAAACATAGTTTAATGCTGAAATCATTTAAAAAAAAGTTCGAAAAAACGCGCAAATTTTGCCATAAGCAAAATCCAGGTTTTAATTACCCCCTGGAACTTGTGTAAAAGTAATGCTTTAATAAAGTAAATGGTATATTCGTGTAAAATCGTATAACAACCTAAATTTTGCTGAAGTCTAACTCCTCCCCAACAATAAAACATTCATCATGAAAATCTGTCTGGATTTGTTTTCAGCTTCCTCCCTCTCAACCCGTTGTTGGACACGGCGTTTTTGTGTAAAGCAAAGCCAAGTGGTAAGGGTATTATCGCTTGTACTCTTCCCCATGATAATGGGAGGCAATTAAATTTTGAGAAGAGAGTTAGGAATTAGATCGACCATTTCATTTTCCACTCGTTACTCAAGCCAGCCTCTATTCATGTATTTGTAAAGAGATACCAAGAGGATACTACTCTTGTGTGGAGTATTTATTTCCCTCGCCATGTTTTATGTTGCCTCCCACCCACCACCACCACCACCTCTCCTCGCTATCCGTGCTCCCTTTCATTTTCATTCCTGACAAAAATGGTCTCAGCTAATTTCACACCAACATCAAAGGGGATGCAAATCTGTAGATGTATATTTTCTGCCATTGCACTGCTGCTGTAAAACTGCGACGAACTGGGTGTAAGGACTCTTTACTCATGACAAAAAAGAAAAGAGGGAAAATAAATTGAGAATTTTGTGAGTGTAAGCCGACCCGCAGCAGCATCATCGTTTTGAGTTGACTGTCTGAGAAATGGAGTGCTTGTTTGTTTGAGTACGTACATATAAATAATGTGTGTGTGTGTACTCCATACCACAAAAGGGTAATCATCATCAACAGCATTTCGCAGTTTCCTCCGTCTCTCTTCATCACTTTGTTGTGTGTGAATGTATGTGAGTGACTGTGATGTCATATGCCTACTTATATACCCTTCTCCACAACTTTAATATTCAAGCAGTAAAACTGAAAGTAATCCGACAGATCAACAAAATTTCCTTTCATTTGTTTTCTCCGCAGGCAAGCTACTACAGAAAAAAATGAGAGATGGAGAAGGCTCGAATGTGTTACCGGCCACATTCCACCTAATAGAAATGCTATACTCTCTCTCTCTCTCCCACCCCTTTTGTTTGTGGCTTGTCATCGTGCATAATTTTACGGCGGATACAAACACGGTATTTTCTCATTTAAACAGTCTCAAAACTGCACCGCTGCTTTGAAGCGACGGGTGCGGCCCTAACATACTTTCTGATGGTGGGTATCTCTCAAAGGATCTAAAATTGTGCTAGGAAACACGTGAAAAGTAGCAAACGTGTACGTATTTATTAGCCAAAAGTTGGAAGAGAGGCCTCCGTGTAAGCTCATTTTGCACACTCTGTGCCACTAGTAATTATTACACTACACTGCCATGACTCAGCGTACATTTTCTGTAGAAGTTGTTAACCCACTAAGTAATCCGTTTATTTGTCAACTTGAGCCACCATCCTGTTGCGGGCTAACCGTAAAACTTTCCTTTGACTGAAAATAAGATCTTTTGTACTTTTGTTTTATGTGGTATTTTGCGCTGTGTGTAGTATCAGAGCGACATGCATTCTCGGTGAAAACCCCTCTTTTTATCCCATTTCATTGCCATGCACGTGTTGATGATTAAAAGTTTATGTCCCTGTTTTGGGGCAACCCAAGAAACAATAAGTTTTGTGGAATAAGCAAGTAAGGAGGTGGAAAACCAGGTCCCATATGTGTTGTGCTTGTGTGCACATCAGAAAAAAAACATTCATTTCAACTGAACACCCAATCCACTCAGGGTTAAGAAAATGCTATCAAAATGGATTCTCTCCGCTTTTCCTCTGTCTGCGGGCGGAACACCCTGATGTAAAGAGCGAAGAGAACATGTAGTGAAGGTAATAGTTTTCCATTAGCAGAAAAGAGAGTACTTTCAAATTGTGTGGTCGTAATAATAAAGCTACTTGCAGTTCCACACACAAGAGAGCTAAATAGCTCTAGCAGTTTACAGATGACTGGTATCTCACAACAGAGCTCACTAAGAGGATGCCTTTGCGGAAGCTAAGAGTTGTACACTATTACACGGAAAATTGGACCAGAATATGGCAACGAGCAGCAGCAGTAGTAGCAATGAAGAAAACCAGTGGAGTAGAAGAAGTGGGTACCATTTTTTCTTGGGGAACACATGCGGACGCACTCACTGCTCTGCCGCACGACGTTAATATTCCTTTTTGGCTGGGCTCTATTTGTCGGTGGAAAATGGACAGAATAATGGGTCTAAGAGATTAGGCTGTCACAGGTCTAATGGAACTAGGTATGCTCTGAGTAAGTTGAAATGCATTACAGGAAGATATTCCCATTCACTCGCCTGCTTAGGCAAAGACAAACAGTATATTATTAAAATTCCTCAGAAATCTAGAAAAAGTATATCACCATTACGGTTGGTATTTTTGCCAGACAGGATAACAAAAAGATGGGACACATATCACATAGAATACTGAGAGGGATGTTGTACAATACAGCGAGCTTTCTCTTTTCGCCGCAGCTGGTGTCGTTTTTTTCCTGAAAGTATTTATTCCTGGTCCGGTTTTATTTCCAGCAGATGTAGTTAAAGTTTTTCACCTAGTACTTACACCACCTTAGGTAATACACGAATATAAATATAATTTTTTTACACTGTTTGCTGCTGATATCAACTTTTCCCCGTATCCAGTTACCGTTTGTCTTTGTGACTTGAACGTGGCGTTTACAAGCACTTACAAACGACGCCATCCTTTTCACCCGCTAGTCCACCACACTCCATTCAGTCGTATTTAGATCAAAAGAGAAAAAAAGAGAAAAGGAATTTATGTATGTAAGCACCACAGCAGAGGATACATAAGCCAATAGGAAAGTACTAGAGGGAGACGAAAACAAAAAAAAATGCTTTCAGATTTTGGAGTCGTTCAGAAGCTACAGACAAAGATGAGGTTGTGCACCCCTCTTATCTTTTTCGTGGTGTGCTCTCCAACTCATCATGTTACTTAGGTATATACAAGCTAAGAAACTATTAGTTAAGTTCAACTACGTAGGCATGTATGTATAAAAGGGTTTTCAGTCATATTGTAGTACTAATAGTGCTGTCCTATCACTATGCTATAGTGCTACTCCAGTTGATTCACAACAAAGCCTGTTGTAGCACGATGGAAAAAAAGAAGTGAAAAATGGAATCTCTCATGAGTCGCTCTTTGGACCTTTTATTCCCTTGACACAAACTGAATTAAACTTCAATCATGTAACGTTTACTGTGCGACTAGAGAGAGTTTCCTCCTCCGGTTAAAGATGAATCTAACGGTGTGTGTAGTCACTGGAAAATGTTTTCTTTCGTTTAACATCACACACTAACACACCCAGCCACATGATGTTTTCCACTGTTTTCCAACGCTAAAGAATGCTATTCATCTACATAATTTCAGTTGAAAATTGGGTATTGGCATCAACGCGCCACCGCCTCATCATCGTCGTCCGGAACAGACTCGTTTTGAATGGAATGGATGCCTGTTAAATAAAACGCTAAGCAAAAAAGTGTGGTGTTCCTGTGAGAGTAAAAGTATTAATAGCTTTTTGTTAGGGAGAATTCCGCTAGTGACAAAAGAACATTGTTAAACGTCAGAAAGCGACGAGGAAAAACGAAGTAGAGATAGAAAACACGGTAACCATATTATGAGACGGCACACTTGACAAGTATTTTTCTGAACGGAAGGAAAGTCTCTACAGCGAGCGGAATTTTCCTTTAGAACATTTTGACAGAAAAAGTGACAATAACATACAAACATTGCCCTGCCCTCTCTCTCCCTCTTTGGTGAGTTTTGGCACGTGGATAATGATCCTGCAAAAAAAATATCTTAAACTTTCGTAATTGACAGAACCTACTTGCTGCATACTTATACAAAAGTACATATTATACAACTGTAGTGCGAGCAAAGCTATTCGCGCTGGAATGATATTTTTGGAAACGAAGTATTTTGTGACTCTTTTTTTTGTGCTGCTCGTTGAAAATGTTTTTCTTTTCTACTAATTTGGGGTAACAAGCAAAAAATTGTCGGGGGACATATACTCATCTGTCGAATTTACAAAAACAAAACTTAAGCATATTACATACTGGGCTTTGTATAACTTTTGGGGGTATAGCAAGAGAGATACGGTTACACGGATAACGAATATAGTTTGTACTTTACTTAGAAACACATTCGTGAATTTGTGCTTTGAGCACACACATAACATTTGAGCTTTTAAAACACTTTTTTTCAAACAAGCAACTTCTCGACTGGTGTCTTTATTACTACTAATGATGAGGGCAAAGTTGGTAATAAGGACATGCTTGATGGCTAGAGATGTAAGCGAAATCTGTACATCCGGAGATACGAAGATGATAAACCTGTTTACTGGAACCGTATTGTTGCGAGTTTCTTTTATGCGCAAAGCTGAGTCAGAATATTTTTTTTAGAAAGAAAACGTGTTTTTGACCGTGAGGATGTCATTCACAAATGCTAGGTAAGTGTAGAAAGTACATTGGAAAAAACCGAGAGAGTATAATTTTCCATATTGTGTGAAGGTGAGGTGAGACTAAAAGAACAACGCGTTGGTGCATTGGGTGGTTTAGCAAAATAAATTAGTTCAGTGTTGGAAGATTGTATGTGTGTGTGTGGAGCCTGAGCAGGTAAGCTATGGAGTAAGTGGCATGGAGGGTTATAATCATTTCATGAATGAAAAGCTAACTTTTGGCTGATGTTCCCGACATGAAGCTATCTACGAGGACGTAGGTTGTATGCTAGAAAAAGTTTGTCTTCGCAACTAATGGATTACTACAGGCTTGACTTCAACACTTTTCTTGTCTTCAACTTTTCAGTGCCTTTGGTGTTTTCGCCGAAACAACATGAACAAAGTAGGGGGAAACTTCTGAATTCTGGATGTAGACTTGCGTTTTTCTGTTGTGAATCGGATGCAGTGAGTGGTTTTGAGTTTTAGGAAACTAAATAACGAATGCTGCCAAATGCCGTGAAAATAGTTGCTTTTAGAATTTTACCATTCATCGTTTCATTTGGAGGAACGACCACTACACTCAGGCATGGATTCGGGGCATTGTGATACACGCTACTAATAATAGACGATTCCCCGTCCAACACCCACATCTGCTGCTGCAACCCTTATCTTTTTAAGTGTCAGTCCACTAATCTGCTCTAAAAACTTACTCTTCCACGTGATTTGATGCTTTTGCAATTACAGTATTCAATTTAAATCCATTAATAATTCCCCAACCTTGACCTTGGGACAATTCAATATCCAGGGTAGGATTGAACGGAAACATTTGATAGTTTCGTTACTTTTCAAATCGATCTGAAATTCTGATTTAAAATTTCAATTCCTCAAACAATATCCCATTCTTGTCGCAATTTAAGGCCTGCCATTGAGTCAACTACTATATTCACACTTAGCACATATTGTTGTACGTAAGCAAAGTAATGAAGAAACAGCCACGTCCGTCTTTCATTTTCTATACACCAATTATTCATTCTTCCAATGACAATAAAAATGCTGAATGGAACAGACTTTGGGCACTTGGCACTTGGGACGTCAAATAATAACATATAAATTGCGATCTTTTGCACGTCGCATCGCACGAATAAGGAACAAGTCACTGCACTCTGCCCATATGTTCATTGCATAAATGCCAGTGTTATATATTATTACCTCTTATCATTTCCATGATCTCATTCATTTATACACACTATCCACTCACAAACACACGCCGCCACACATTTAGGAGAAAAAGAGCAACCCTCTCCCTCCTAATATGTACGTTCAAGTTGCATGCACACCTCTCGCTATTTCCACTGTGTAATCAACATGTACACAATGAAGCCTGTCTTCAGCTCTCGCCTCATGTAATCCACCTTGAAGGCAGACCTGGGCGTAGTATTAAGAGCGATGAGCGAACTTTCCCTTTAATTACAGATGGCAAACACGGAAAACTCTACCACCCGTGCAACAACCAACCTATATACCGCCGCCGCATCACTCTAAGCCAAAAAGCCCTCACCAGTACTCACTCTCCTTCTTCGCTTTTCTGTTCTGTTTATTGTTGTTACCTTCCTTCCGCGTTAATAAAAAGGGAAGGGTGGTGTATTCTATGTGGAGTAGAAGGATTAGGAAAGCGATTAAATGTTTTACAATGTTCTCATTCCAGCTTAGTCGTAATTACTGCTCACTTTTCAGTTTCCTCTCCATTTGTTATGATATTCGCTTCTTTTGTTATAGTGAAACCAATCTGCGCACTCTTTGGTATGTGTGTTGTATGTGCAACAGCGAGAGACATGAAGAGAGGGAGAGAAAATGAAGAGGTGATATGGAACCATAGCATATAAACCGCCCTCTCCACTATTAAAATGGTCTCTTATTTCAGAAGAAACAAGAAACTGACTGTGATATAAAATGGACTGACTGTTGTGTGATGTGCTTTTCTTTTTACCATGAGTATAAAATACGGTAAATATGTGTGCTACACAACATGCCTTTTCCTCTTCTTACAAAAAAATCCCTGCCGCTGTAAACTTCTCCATAAAAAGTGGGTTCATGGGAATGCAAGTGTTAAGGTACATTCATGAGCCCCAAAAAATTTCTGACATACTCGTTTTTTTATTATTACAAACGTACGTACACAAACTATCCAATACTGATGCTACATTAAACTTGACTCGTGGATGAGTACGTGTACAGGATACGGTTTCAAAGTTCAATGACAATGCTGTAATGTCAAATTTTTGTTATCATTGCCCAGGCTCCATCTTGTTATGCACAAAAATCTAGACCACTTTCTTATCGCGTGGTTATTATTGCATTTCAGCGAAAACATGCAGACGTTGTGAGGAGTCCAAGTTTGAAACCGTGTTGGTGTGTGGGATCAGTTTTGACTGGGATGAGGAAATGAGTGGTAAAGCGAGAGAGAACAGGAGAATGCAAGAGAGTCGTATATAAACTTTAATGATCCTGGTGAAGCTTAAACTTGTCTCTGTGGGTTTCTTTTTCGCCTTCGTGCTCTTCTTACTTTTTTCCACTGGCATGCCACCGCCACTTGCTCCTTTTATCGCTTCTCACTGAACTCTATCCTATGAGACTGGGAGAGGGAAGATGGAATCGTAACGATGATCAGGATAACTACTCCGACTGTCGCTACTGTAAGCGGGAGCTAACTTTGTATACTCGATAAAAAATGCATAGATGAAAACGAGTGAAGGAAAAAAATCTTGGTGTTTTAAAACTGACATTGCCATTCCTTCCTTTGAGACTGGTAAAGAAATGTGAGAAGAGGACGGTGTTGATGATGATGACGGTGAGCCATAACTCAAGGAAGATTCAAGATACTTACTCACTCGTGAACTTGTACAAAAAATGTGTTAAGTATAATGTATAATAGATACCTATTCGAGCAACTTTGTTTTCGTTAATCTGTATTCTTTTAAAAAAAATTGGGAAATAACGAGAGAAACTGAATTTTCAAATTGTGGCTGCACGTTTACTTGTGTTTTTGCGTCATATGGCCTTGCGTATTTTTCCTTCAAAAACAATATTGTTGTTTGCATGACGTGACATCATATAGTGCTTTACATACGCCGGAAACATGCTTTCAGGATTACTTTATCCAAAACCTAAACTAATCGTGACGACTTTCAGTTTTCAGTTGAGAAATACATGAAAGGGATGAAATACAATATTAAGATCAAAATCTACAACAAGTTGAACCTAAAAAATCAACACTAGACAAGGCCATTTTAATAAAGTTGCGTATTAAACTTTACATCTTGGTGCTGAAATGTTTACCTGAATCTATCTCATTCAATTGTAGAACCAACTACTATTATTTTAGCGCAAATCTTTCACGAAAAATGCTCATCTAAATAAATCTTCTTCATACGGAATATTTTTTTCTGAATAAGCTAGTTAGCTGTACTAGCTTCAGTATAAACGCATTCAATATATTTAGTAAAGACCTAAAAATTCAGCACTGTCGCTTCTTTTAAAAAAGTCTTCTTTAGATGATTTTCAAAGTCTAAAATTTACGATTATTTCATATCAACTGTACAAGACGATCCACTTACAAAAGAGAGTAAACCGAAACCATGAAATCAGTAATCCTTGTTTTGACCAAAAAGTTGATCTCGTCAGCTTGTAGTACACCCTCTTCTATATTTTTTAAAAACATTAAGGTGACTAACGTTTATTACTTGGAAAAAGGTTAATTTCTGATGCAGGGGAAAATGAAGTCAATTATACACTCCCATTAGTGGTATAATGGACTTGTATTTCTGTTTATGGGCTCTTTTGCTGGATATTATTCAACCAGCAAAAACTGTTTTGTTACGGCTAAATACGTCGTTTAAACTGCGAGCTGCTCCCCTGTAAAAAATTCTTTACGGGGTACGTGTAAGAATCTGTAGAGTTATGAGTGTACTGTATTATACCTCTTTACATGTAGCAGGCGGTGCGGTTTAGCTGTAGTTAAACTAGTAGCTGCGCTCGCTTACATTATACAAGTAGTAGAGGCTCATCTATCTTTCATCTTTCCCCATCATCACACCACCAAAGCTGCATCATATTATTTTTTTTCTGTGAATTTTTTCAAAAACATTTGTGCATGTTATACGTAATCCGTGTGTGCAACATCATACACTCGTATAATATTACCTCAAAAAAACAAGCACTTAAAGTTGCGGCAGGGGTGATGGAGAAGAAAAAATATTACGTCAGGTTTGTATTAAGAAGCTCATTTCAGTTCAGGACTGCAATTTTTCCTTTTTGAATTTTTTTTCCTCTCGCTCTATCCACACAAAATAATAATAAAACTGACTATGAAATGGCAGAACACACACACACTGCTTTTTGGTCTGCCCTCTCTCTCTTTTTCAGTCTGTTAACCCTCATGGTTTTTTGGACGTTACACCACCACCACCCAACTCATTCTTTACTTCAATGTGTCACTGTCAGCTGAGTAGGCCTGACTGTTTTATCTATTCAGAGCTAGAAAAAAACGTTCAAGTTTACCCGTTCATTCCTCCATGCTGATAAGTAATCTTTAGTTTGAAAAATCATGTACGCAAGAAGCCGATCTTGTGCAATAATGCAATGTGAGCATGCCGACGGTGATGGAACATGGTAATAAAATAATGTTGAACAAACCCCAACACTTTCACTTTTTTAAAATTTTGTGGCCTATTTGGCTTACAGTCATTATTATTTTTATCAAATAAACACAATAAAGTAGCTTTTTAAAGTGCTAATGTCACGTTGGGTTGCAAGCCTTTCTTTGCATTGTAGTGAGTTATTGCCATTTCGTGGTCGACTTGGGCCACGAATTCATTAGGACAACTAACCGATTGAAATGCAGGGTGGCCCAGACTGGCACATTAAGGATCATTAAGCCTAGCCGTAGTTACGAGGATTCCACCAGCTTTGCTATAAGCTTCGACTGAATTGTGTCCTCTGTCTGCTAATCATTAACCTTGTCTGGCCTGGCGTCTGGGATTAAAAAAGGAATGTTTATATTCTCGCAGGAATAAGATTTGTCAATTAGGGACAGAATGCAGAGTTGTAGTTTCCATTTTCGTACTATTCTTATTGATGTATTAACCCTGCAACTGGAAACTTGAAACAGCTCAGTATTTTTTGCACTCATCAACTCATCGTCGTNCCTGGCGTCTGGGATTAAAAAAGGAATGTTTATATTCTCGCAGGAATAAGATTTGTCAATTAGGGACAGAATGCAGAGTTGTAGTTTCCATTTTCGTACTATTCTTATTGATGTATTAACCCTGCAACTGGAAACTTGAAACAGCTCAGTATTTTTTGCACTCATCAACTCATCGTCGTCATCATATAATTTCTGTGTGATACCTTTCTGTATGTAATTAATGAGTATAGTAATCATCATTTCATGGGTTTTATGGTTATGGTGTGAGTGATAAAGAGGTAAGCAAGTCACAGCATTCAGATTAATGAGCTCATACGCACGGAAATCACGCTGGCGGAGAGGCATATCCATTACTCTCACACGCACAAGTTATGTACATATTTATTTAAAAATTTGAGACATAAACAAGCAGAGAAAGAGGCAGGTTTAAAAGAATTCTTTACCATCTGCACAAATCATTGAATAAACATCGCACAAGTTATGTGCATATTTATTTAAAAATTTGAGACATAAACAAGCAGAGAAAGAGGCAGGTTTAAAAGAATTCTTTACCATCTGCACAAATCATTGAATTAACAATGTAATTTCAAGTAAAAGTTTGTGTATAAGCACAATTATTATCTAAAACATTTCCTAAAAATTAGGGAGATAAAACTTCATTTTGTTTTTCTAATGGAGAAATCAATAAAATGGCACTGAAAATTTTTATTAGAAAATTAGAGCAACTTTTTACAAATAAACCTTGTTCTATGCTCAAATGAACGAGAAACTTTTAGTTTATAGCAAAACGCGTACAATCATTATTTATTTGTCAACTTGTAAAATGCTTAAGATAAGATATCTAAATCACAAATAAACATTGTTCTATGCTCAAATGAACGAGAAACTTTTAGTTTATAGCAAAACGCGTACAATCATTATTTATTTGTCAACTTGTAAAATGCTTAAGATAAGATATCTAAAAGTGTACGAAGAGTTACAAGTAAGAAATTCCCTTCCAATATTGCACCACCACTATAGCGCAAGATTCTCAACAGCAGCTATTTTTCTCTTCAAAATATCTGATGAAGTTAAATTAATGACGGTACTTGCTACGTACGATTCTCTCTGATAAAGCAAGAGTCTCGTGCATTTTATTCCTCCAACTCACCACCAATTTATTCACATTGTAAACCTCTCTTGCCGCTATGCAGCTTATAATTCCACTGTCGGGGAACCTTTCCCCTTTTCTTTTCGTCGCGACAGCCCTAAGTGCTTAAGTGACAGTATTTATTCCTTTTCCTGTGTGAGGACAAGCCGACCGTATCAAAGGACTTACTTCAACCACATTACAAGGATTGTTAGCCTTTCTTTAAAAACAGTATGCACCACCTAATAGCATTTTCCATTCACCTACCACAGCCCAACCAACATTCAATCCTTTGATGCTTTTTCTTTTCACCATGTAAAGCTGAAACTGGCTTCAAGTCAAACAGATTCCTCCGTTCCCTTTTCCTGCCGTAGCGTGGTCGCATCCCAACAAAACTTGGGCTCTTCTCACCCTCTAAAAATGTATTCATGTATAATAACTGTTTCCAATTCCAATCGTTAAAAAAGGAAGTAAGCTCGAGGAACTACTTCTACTATTATTACATTAACGAAATGGCTCATTTTAACGGTCCTGGTGTATCCATTGCAAAGGGGTGCAAGGTTCTATTGATACCATATTAACGTTGATTTCACTCATAATAATAATAACAATATTGATAATAAAAATAATAATAACTTTCATCGTCATAATCAACTCAATTGACATGAAAGAACAGACACGGAAACGAAACTACTTTGAGTTCAAATTTAGAAGCGTATATTAAACCCACACAGTAGATGCAGTTACACACAAAGTCAACATAAAACCTAGCACCACTCAGCAAGAATCCCTGACAGAGAAATATTTTTTATACCAACAACAAACAAAATACACAAAACGAGGAGCGCGTAGACAATGGGGAGTTGTGCGTCTGTCGTAAACGAAAAAAGGAAGTGAACAGAACAAGCAAAGCGAGACAGAGAGAGAGAGAGGAAGAGAGAAATGCCTGAAATCATTAAGAGATGTAAAAGATTCATAATGACAGAAGAGGCTTGCAGCGAGCAGGAGGGGAACATGGAACTCTCATAAAAGTTGAAAAAGGGAGTATTAGTTCTCTTCAAGATCCAAACACACAACTGCAGTCATCATCGGGATAGAGGGAGAGAAGATGCGAAACAACACAAGCACCAGGCAACAGAGCCAAGTTGAAGAATGATATGTATTATTATTCTTTGAAGTGTTGGACACCTTTGCCAGATAGAGAGAGAGAGAGTCAGAGTCAGGCCAGTCAAGCAGACGGGAGTAAATGACGTTCCCTGCTCACTCACTCAGTTCCACACTGCACTCCTCTATCCACTCTCTTCATCTTTTCCACTTTTTCTGCTGCGTTCACTCGTTTCCTTTTTTTTCTTGTGTGCCTCTCCCATCAGACCATAGCATGCCAGAATCCATTTATATAGGCACACATGTTTACAGCTTATTTGGTATAAAGTTCCCTCAAATCTGGTATATTATCAAGTAGCAACTCTACGACGGAGATGAAAATAGGAGTTTTTTTCTGTGTACAATGATGCATCGTCAAAAGATGGAAGAGAGAAAGAGAGATGAGATGAGGAAAGCAAACGCCCTGCTAATGTTCCCTGTTGTATGAATGTACAAATACCTCTCTGCCTTCTCATCTCCCTGACTGTCTGTTCGTGTTTTTGGCTTCTCTTTTTATCCATACCGCACAGACACACACACATGCACGTAAAAGATTATACTGATATTATGATTATACTACATTGTGCTCGCTCGGCAGGCTTTGGTCTCCCTTTTCGTTTTTCGCTCTTGTGCGAGAAGTGAACATTATACCGTGATATTGTACTCTGGTTACCAGAGTCTGCATTATAATAATAACTGTTTGGCTTTTGGAAGATATTCGTGTGGTGGAACTGGAACTTTCAAAAGAGATCTAGTAAAACTCCTGTTCAAGCAAGACCACACTCGTGTTCTCGTTCTCTCTCTCTGCCTCTCTTTCGTTTTCACTTATTGTTAGACTTATTTCTCACTGCCAGCACCACATCACACACAACTATCATCATCATCAACTTTATTTCTCCTTGTATCCCATCCAGTTTTCCTCACTCATTCGTCTCATTTTCCTTGTTTTAAGCAATATATATTATGCATGCATACATGAATCATAAAGGTATGTAGAATGTTGAAATGTGTGTGCGTATGTGTTTGTGCAAGCTGGAGAGAGAGAGAGTGCTCACTTTGCCCTGCTTGTCTCTCTGATGAGAGAACCAAGGAGAAACAGATGAGATAAACCAGTCATCCATCACAAGGTTTCCTCCTACAATATTCCCTCTCTTTCTCTGTTCTTAATGTGCACCCCGTGCACCATCGTCATCGTCGTCATCTATGTAGTAGTCATCATCATCAGCAGCAATATTACTTCTCTTCTCTCATCTCCCAGTCTAGCTTAGCCGCTCCATCCAACTCTTTCCCTCTCTCTCTCTCTAGCAACCCTGACTGCCGCCGCCAATGATTCCAGTGATGATGATTGTGCGATACGATAACTACTTGCATATAGATGTATTATTATGTTAAATCTCTCTGTATACCTCTACTTATATATTCTTACTCAACAATCTACACTTGCATGGGTACATACCAAGTTTCCAAACGGAGCACAACCGTCACCTCCGCTTCTTTTCTCTTTCGCAACTACAAATGATTAGCATATAACTTCCTCCTCATCTGCTCATCTCCCTCGACAAGGATAGAATAGGAAAGAGAATATTCAACAAAAAACTTTTTCAAGCCATTTCTCTCTCAATTTTGGGAGAATCTTAGAACTCGCCAAACATAAAGTCTTCATGATCGTCTTGAACACCACTACCATCGCCTGTAAGCACATACACATAGACTCCCTCAGTGATCACCCCAAAACGCGTACCGTGTACTACCACTGCTACACCAGGATTTTCATCCCTCTTTTTTTCCTTTTCTTCGTCCAAACCAGAAACTCTGAATGCGTAAAAGACCACAGGAAACCACCAACGCTGTTGTTCTTTATCTCCTCCGTTCTTCATAGTGATTCATTTATGCGGTTCCTCCCACACACTCATTCCCATACATGTGGCTGAGTGGAGTAGAAATAAAATACGCCACGCACGCAGAGCTTATAATCTCTTTCAACGGGGATCATCAGGCAAACTCCATACAATAATAATTATCATGAGAGGGCCGTGTGTGTTTTCGAGGTTATGTGATCCTTGCATTTCCCCGCTTATTGTGTATAATTTAAAGAGATTATGAGTTGCACCAAAAACCAATACCATGCGTACCTACGCATGATATCACAAACGACATTTTGCAACAATTACTGGCAATATTTCTCTGATGGGGAGTTGTTGTTGTTGTCGCAGTCAGCATAGAAAAGCAAGCAGAGTTCAAGGATCTCTCTCTCCCCCTTTTGTCTGGTCCGGATAATTTTCTGATATTTGGGAGAGGATAACAGTTAGTACGCGATAAAAATTGTGCTCCTCGTATCGGGAACATCTTGCTTTTGCTACTTTCCCAAAAAACAGCACCACGGCAGAGAACATACAGACTTTTAATCAAAGGAAGACCGACAGCGCCGCTGTTTCATTTGCATATTACGAAAAACAACAGCGTAAAAACAACATGGCAAACTGACAGTTGCCCACGTTGGCAGTGGCTCGTCGTAATATCCTTCACTCCCATTACAAAATGCCTATCTTATGCAGAGTACATATTCTTTCTTCACATTATACAATATAGAACGCATGTTATGATGCAAGATCCAGATTTCAAACAGAAGCCGCCTCTGCTCTCCAACAATTTTCGATGACTTTACTATCAGCCCAGGAAAACAGCAGAGAAGTACAGATTTTCATACTACCAATGACTAACACCGATCCACATTATGAATGTACATATGCAAATGTAGTTGTCTATCAGCCCAGGAAAACAGCAGAGAAGTACAGATTTTCATACTACCAATGACTAACACCGATCCACATTATGAATGTACATATGTAAATGTAGTTGTCGATAGATGAATCCTCTACAAAAAAACGATGGTGTTCATTCGGTGAACTGCTGCTGACAGATGAACTCATTAGAGCATTTTCTTTTTGGTGTGTTTTGCCGTGGTGTGTGCTTTGCCGTCTCGCTGTTCTTACGATCAGTTCAAAAACTTGCTTTATTTCCAGTCACCTCCCATCTCATTATACAATCGACTTATTCTCCTTTCATCCTACGTACCAATGTAACATAATAGTTGTGGAGTGTGTGTGTATGTGTGTGTGTATGTGCCGTGGTGGCAGTGGTAGCTCGAAAGACGATGTCGATGATCATGATTATTATCATCTCCGTCGTCGTCATTCCAACGTCTATACTTCCTACTGGTATGTTTCCCCATAAAAAAGCTCCATCTTCCATTCCATCAGCCTCAGAGATAATATTCACCACAAAGTAATAATAATGCAAATGTAACATTCTTGATAGAGATGAAAAGAAAGAGAGAGGAGTCTCTTCTCTTCTCTCTGGCTCACACCAGCTTTTGCTGAGAGAGATGACAGAAAGAGGGATGAAACGATGACGATGATGACGATGATAATGTGGTGTATACTCCTATTTATTTGCCTACACCTTTATACTTGTAATATTAATAATAATATGCGTAACATATGAAATCTTATGAAGCATAAGAAGAACAGGCATCTTCATCTCCGGTCTTTATCACTCGAGGCTCTTTGGCATGCATGCATGTGTGATGTGATGAGCTGAACTCACATTATTTACGTTCATCTGACTCAACTGTCAGAATAGCTTTTGTTCGGCGTCTGCTTCACTGCCACCATACTCTATTACCTCTCTCTCTCTCTCTTGACTTTACCGGAGTATTTTTCAGTTTTGTAACTTGTATGGTTACCTCCTTCTACCTTATAGCCGCTGGGACTTGCAGTTGCAGTCTGTTTCAACACAAACACCACACAGATCAGCTTCAATTGTTGACTTCCACACATGCAGTCACAGAGAAGTTTTCGCTATCATTATCCTCATCTGCGGCGTAATAATCATAATATCGGTTTGTATCAACCCTCGCTTCAGTTTCTTCTGTCTTTTACTCCTGTAGACATATTGGTGGAGGAGAAGAAAAATAATACTGTTTAAAAATAGTAATAATACTTTGTGCCCTATAGACGGGACTCCCTTTTAAACTCTTCAAAATTGTTTGCAAGTTGGTAAAAAAAGTGGAAATTTTTTCCTCTCTTTGTATGTATGTATACCAGAGGTGCATTAAAATATAAAATCTTTTGCTACCTTTCATTGCTTGCCACTCCTCTCGACGCTCTGGCTACACGTAGTATTATTACCATAATTTCCTTTTCCTTCGCTTTTGTACGAAAACTGTGTAGGCAACATAAATACGCAGGAACAAATTTTTTACGTTATACTTGGTAACCTTCGCCTAAGCGAAGCACACAGGGAACCAAGTCGTTTCTCTCCTTGTTATATAGCCAGTGTAGAGAACAAACGTAGACATTTTATCTTGCCAACTACTCCAACTTCAGGTTCGCCCACCCTTTTATTTCAGTCAGAAAAAGCTGTGGTGGAGAGATGTCCCCAAGTATCCAGTTAGCAAGTTTCTTTTCTTAAGAAGGCAAAATGGCAGGGCCGCGTTTCAGAAGCAATTTCTCTCGAAAAGAGTTTTTCCCTTTTCCTTTTGGTGCGCTTAACTATTCTGGTTGGCTGTGGTGGATGTAGCTACCCATGTGAGAGAAATGACATCAATAGTAAGGATCGGCAAATGGTATGGTGTATAACTAACTATTACAGCGATGACACGACGAACACGTAGCCCCTGCATAAACACACAGCCCTATTCAACTTTTCGTTCTTTTTCTTTCCCTTTCTTCCCTGTCTGTCGTCTCACTTGGTGCTCGTTTCCCGTTCTCTCTATTTCTGACGTGAATTTCTCTCCGAGAAGGATAAAGGGAAGAGTGCGGGTGGCTTTTCTATAAATGATGGAACGCTCTCACGAAAACGCATTATATCCGGGCACTGCCATCAGCTTCTCAATCTACCCACCACTATCACCACCACCACCGCCAACAACAACAACAATCGTAGAGAAGAGAACAGAGAACTATCATCAACTTGAGTGCAGATATAAACGCAGGGAACATAATACTTTCTTTTATGATAGACTCCCCGACTTATTCCCGAGCAAAAGCAGTTCTTTTCTGCCCCATAACACGAAATTCCCTCACAATTGAAACAACTTGACTGCAATCATTGTCGTGAATGTGAAATGGCATCTTGGAGTTCGCAGTGACGACATTTCTCAACGGCAAGAAATAAAGTTTTTTCCCAAAGAAAGAAGTTGGAAAAATCCTTCGATTACCGCAAAAGCTTAAAAGGATCTCTAGGTTTACTTATACTACTCGCACTGCACTCTTCCTCACTAATGTTTCATTTACGCCCATCCGTAGTAATGTGTGCTTAAAATAGCAACCTAAATCGTTGTCTTCATTTACTTATATGCAACTTGCCAGTGAAAGTAAAGAAAACTCAATCATAATCTCTGGAAACATAATTCTGGAAAGGTAAATTCTATGAAAAGTCTTCCTACAAAAAATGAGCAGCTCCACACAAACAGGCTTATTTTCCTTTGTCCTCAAAAACAAATGCTTCACTGCGTTCACACAGTGAAAAATAATTGCAGCTTTGGGCCTGTCTGAGTTCTTCAACACAAGTTATCCCCAAACGAGACACGTATCTATCTCTGATGTGCATTTCCAGTCTCATGATATCCCCAACTCGTTCCCTCACTCAACCCACTCTCTGTCAGTCATCATCACCGAATCCATTATATTATATGGAGCATGGAAGATGAGAGTGAGCGCCGGTAACAACCCCAAATATTCCTTCATCTTCCTTGAAAACTGGAGGCAAGTGACACTCTCCTTTTCCCCGTTTTATTGCTCGGTCTCGCTGATATGCAAAGTTACAACACCCCAGCCCAGTCATCATTCCTATCATCACATTCACAAAAGCGTGGTATATAGTCATCATCATCAACGTCGTCGTCATTCCCATTCCCGTCATTGACATGCCGGAGAAGCGGCAAAAGCGATGATAGTGAAAGGGGAAAAGGGAGCATCAATGAAAGGAGTGAAGCGAGAACACACCGCGTTGACATCCACTTTGACGAGGCGATGGAAAAAGCAAAAAAAAAAGAGTTTTATGCACGGTATGCATGAACCCATTATTTCCCTTGTAGTCGCGTTTGCTGTGTGTCGTCGACGCCGTCTCTACAAAATTGATACTACTCTGCATTCTTTGCAAACCATATATACATTCAGCTTACAAAGCAGCGTGCTTTCCACTCTATTCTACGAAGAAAAAACGAGAAATGTTTTTCTTTCCAAAAAGGGACACACTAGGATACATGACAGAAGCGAAATGTGTGTCTGTGTGGTGCGGGACGAAAAAAGGAGCTGAAAATAAAACCCAAACGAGCAACCGTTTGGACGGATGTTACAGCGAAATATTCTTGCCTTGTCTTTCCCTACTCAGGTTCATAAAATTGTGCAAGTGCTGTGTAGAGAGAGAAGGAGATCGCGAGAGAGTTACATGGTTATACTCAATATTTTTTTCCTTTCCATGAACCATCCATATAGTAGTACTATCAGCGGCAGCGTGTCTTTTTATTCAATAGTAAAACATGAACTCCCAGTTCTATTATTACTATTATTATTACGATGGTGTGCCAATCCAAGCTGAACGGCTCTTCTCTCCTTTTGTGTATGATGTTATCCCCATCGCTGTCTCTCTCGCTTGGCATGCCTACATGGTTGTTTTACTTGCTTCCTCGCTGCTTCATTTCTCTTCCCATTTTTTTCTGTCTCTCTCTCGATGTCTCAGAGTGAAACTGTAGACACAAACGAACAAGCAGCACCGACTGCAACTACCACCATCACCACTTCTACCACCACACCGGGAGAATTTATACTGCCGCAGCAGCAGCGGCTCTGTCTCTCTCTCTGCCTCAATTTTGCCTGCCTTTGTCCTCGAGTATTACGCTCTCTAGTTTTCGCTTTTTCTGCTCCTTTCCTCCTCCTGTTCCTAACAGTACACAATTTCAGCTTTTTCTTCATCATAGCTCACTATTACTTTTTCTCGTCATGTATGCTCTTACCACTGCTGGGGATCCCCTTCCCCTCGCCTATTTTGCCTGTCATGAAAAGTGGAAGCCTTAGATCGGCATTATTTCTCCTTATCCATTACCATACGCTCTTGGCTGTCGTGTGTGTTTGTGTGTGTGTGTGGTGGATAGAGAAGCTGCCGTTTCTGCTGTTCGCTGGTCTTGGTTTTCCAAAAAAACCTTTCGCTTGATTGTTGTTGCCCAGTTTCTCTTACTCTTACCCCACCAACTACACCTAAGTGAAGTGCTAAAAAGTTTCTCTAGTGTTGCGTTGTTGTTGCTGTTACCCTGCTATCATGCCACATAGAGAATATATTATGAACGTTAATAATATTATATATGAGTGTGTGTACCACTACCAGAAACGCTAGATTTTAGGGTATGGACGAATGATGCATGCAACCCTGCCAAAAGTGGATAAATGCCTTTGCAGCAAAAACAGCAGCACTCAGGCTTGCTAGACGGGCAAATCAAGAAAAAATTGTGGTGTGCGTGGTGGTGGTGGTGGGTGAGCCTCATATAATATTCTTCTACTTTTCATGTGTCTTGCTGCTGGATTGTACGCTGGTGTCATAGGAAGAAACATTTTTTCTCTCGTGTGTGATGGGATGTTCCACACAAGTCGTAAGTAGCCTTATATACACCTATATAAACTCTCTCTAGAACACATTATATTTATGCATGCACATACGCAGAAAGGAAACACGCGTAAACAAGTAAAATTGATAGCTTCAGCGGAGAAGCTAGATCATCTCTGAAACTACGTTATATAGTCAGGGAGTGGAGTAGTAGTAGTTGTTGTTGTTGTTGTGAGTAATGTTTATGGTCAAAATGAACTATAATGCAATAGTAGCAAAACACACAGAGGGAGAAAACAGAACACACGGTACACATGTATGCCTAACGCTTTGCAAGAGACATGAACGTTCGCGTGTGTTTGTCTGTCGCTGTCTACTCGATACGGGTGTGGTGTAGACTCATTCGTCTTTTCTGTTTCCCTCTCTCTCTCCCACTCTCTACCTCAGGCCTGCTTTTATTTTTTATAATAGCACCGTAGTTTTTTGGTGATCTGGAATTTATGAATGCATGAACATGTTCATGTTCATAGGTATATGCAACGACGATGCGTATATGTACAAAAAGCAGGCATGCGAGTCTATAATAAAATATAAGCAAGGAAACTGAAGGTGGTAAAAAATGAAAGCAAGCTGCGGTAGCGGTGGCATTATGTGTAGATGCAAGCCTCTTTGTTTGCTACTTCCCGTTTCAACGTGTAATTTAAGCAGCATATGTAGTAATAATAAAGCAATGACCTGTCAGTTTCTTAGGATGGTAAACGGGGAAAGGCATACGTAATGAAAAGGTGGAAAGACTGCGTGAGTGGTGGGTGAAACGAAAGTCAACCCACACGAAAATGTGACTGTTGTGACGAATAATACAGAAGCTTTTGTGGAAAAAAAAGTTTGAAAAGTATATCCTTTTACCCGTGTGCTGTTGGAGGCACGGACTTTCACCTTCACCTTAGAGGGCACCGGCTTCTTCCGCCCGGAATGTGACATTTTGACCATTCGTCTGGCTACAGATGCCAAGAGTCTCCTCTCAGGCAAAAATGGTAAAACAAACGCTTTTTTTGTTGAGGATTGTCCAAGCAGAAGAGGAGACGGAGAAGGGAACAGTAATGGTGTGTGAGTGTTCCCTTTTATTCCCTTTTATTTCTTTTGTGTTGTGTGTGTACACGAATGAATATAACACACTGACTGTCTTTCTTTCTCTCTCTCTTTCTGGCTCCCTTTTTCTGTTCCTTTTCTTTTCAGCAGAACAAAAGCGAGATAGTTTGTATTTTATTGTTGATATAGATGCGGAAAACAGTAGTGGCTATGTGTGAGTGTATGTATAGTTGTTTGGTGTTTTTCCTCCTTTTGTGTCCTTCTTGTTCACTTTTCTTTTATTTAGTTTCCCCTGCCCCCTTTTCTTCCATGTGACGAGACACAAGCCAGGCTGAAATCGTCCTTCCCACTTAATGAAATTCAATGTGATGAGAAGAACTGCCGAGCGAGAAGATGAGTCTTGTCACCAAAGTCGGTATTTCTGACTTGCACATATACAGAGATATGCTGACACACACATATACACACGAAAAGTCAAATAGTACTTATACTTTCTTACAAAAAAGTTCGCTCTCTCTCTCTCTCTCTCTCAGCTTTTTCTTTATAATCAAAACAATCTACCGCATCATGTGTATAACAGGAGCAGCAGCAGTACAAAATATGCACGTAACTTACTAGCGCACAAGTAGTCGCGTAAGAACAAGTAATGATATTCAAGTGAAGTTCTTCTGTACACAGTGCTCAAACTCCCCCAGATGCAAAGAAGAGGAGCCAAAATTCTTGCTCAGTAAAAGAGATAAGACTCACCAGACGAAAAACTGATTCTCTTGCAGAGAAACGATGGAGGGAGCGGAGCAAGAACAGAAAACTCAACAACAACACCAGCCGTACAGAATGAAATCCATAAAAGGAGCAGTTTATACGGAGAGAACGTGTCTTTTACTCCTATCTCTCGCTCTCGCCTTACTACTTTTTTTCTATATGGTTCCGCGCTCAAGATACGAGAGTGTGTACCATGCACTCACCAAAGTATAATAATAACAAGAGAAAGGAGACAAGTGAGTCTCCAGATACCAGCAGCACCACCGCACCGCTGCTTTAAGTAAGCAACGTGCTTGTGTAGACGACGACAACGATTCTGGCACTACTGCTGCTGCAATAGGCAAGGGAAGATAAATCCCTGAGCAAGAAAACTCGTCTTCTCTTTTTCTGTCTCTCACTCCGTCCGTAAGTAATATTATTTCAAATGGGAATGCTGTTATTGGTAGTAGTGGTGGTGGTGCTTCTGTTGCTCGTTACATAAAAAACTCTCATATATATACCTACATACTTTCTACATACATTTGATATGCCAGTTTATATAGGTCTTTACTTTTTGCTATAAAGTCAGCACCAGCGGGGTAAGAGTGCGTGTTTTTTTGTTGTGACTCTTTTTTTTCAACCACCACTGCTCCTGATGACTTGCTTAAGGTTGAATGGGGAGTTGTAAAGAAGTTTTTGGTGGAACTGCTTGCAGCGAGCAAACGAGTATAGAAAAAGGAGGAATATAGAAACAGAAAAAAAGGATGGATAGTAGTCGTAGAAGTAGTAGCAAAAGCCCACAAAAATCTAAATGGTAGGGGTTTCCCTTCCTTGTACTCGTTGACGCTCCTTTTCTTTTTTGCTAGATTTATAAATGTGGCATTGCTTTACTACTACTATATGGTTAGATGATAAAACAGACGGGGAAAAGGTACTATTACTAGTACCGCTGTTCCTGTTACGGGCACAGGAACAGCAAAGTGTACAAACTGCAAACTACCAGCAAAGACGTCGTCGCTCTGGCAGTTGTGTGGGCATAAAAGGGGGAAACGCTGTGGAATTATATTGTTTTCCTTTAGTGATATGGGCAAATTTATGTAGAGCTATTAAACTGCATATCATGTATAATATTATATGTAGGTATATATATATACGAAAAAGGGCGGTTAGGTTTGGTGTTGGTGCTGTTATTTTTTTACTTCTTTTTCTATTTACTTGAGTGGGAAATATTTGGGATGAAAAAATACTTGTTCCCCTTTTTTCCTTTTTCGGAGTTCCTGCGGCTGTTGTTGCGGCACAAGTTTTTCTCTCTTTCTCTTTTTTACGTTCAGCTGTGTGAGTTAAAATAGATTTGCTGCAATCCAATGATTGCTATACTACTTGCTGGTAGAAAGACGAAAAAAGTAGTATGTATCCAGCGAAGAAGTTGAAGAAAAAAAAACAGAATGAGAGTCACAAAACCAAGTCACAAGATTGAATGAGGCAAGCGATGATGATTACGATTTTGTTTTTGTTATTGTTTCTCTGATGGTGGTCCTAGTTTCACCATACCAGCGTGAGTCTGATAAGGAATATATGTATGTGTATCTTTACGAGAGTCGTATCAATGTACAAGGTTTACAATTTACAATGTGACTCCAATGAAGCAATAATAATAGACACGTGGAGAACAATCACACTTTTTATGTGGGGTACTTTCCCAGATTTTCTTCTTCGATTTCGTTCTGCAATGGTGCTTCTTTGGAAGCTATTTGATGGCAAAGTTGTGGTATACAGATAAACTGGTAAAGAACGCAACCGTCACACGGCTACCAGTAGTGGTATACTAGCAGCTTCTCTGTAACGCGCGCTTTTTCTTTTACCAGCTCACACGTAGTGGGTTTTTGTTATAGGGTTGTGTTTCTTTCTCAAGCATTAAATTAGCTCGCTGTTGGTACTTCTTTTAACAAAAACGATTCTGTTGACAGCTGGGATTTTCGGTATGAAATATTTCCAAACTGTCAGATTAAATCTTGAAGGTGTCAGGATAACAAACCGTGAGACTTTTCTGACAATACATTCATAACATCTACCTATATTTGTCCTTGGGTGTATGTATGTATTTCGTAATAATAATAAAAAAGTATTTCATTGAAACTTTGTCTTCTCAACTCACTTTCTTTTTTTCACTGATATTTTGTAACGCCAAGAATATTATAACACATTCACACGCTTATCCAGTTTTATTGAGAAAGTGTATTGCACATGAGCGTATATAATGTATGAAGTCTATGATAGAGCAATTAATCTCAATAACAATGAATCTTTTCTGGTGGACCACGCCGGACTGTACTATCCAAAACGATCTTTCTTACACTCTAATATGTTTCCGAGTTTGGCTTGACTTGACTCTGGACTTGGAGCTCCTTCTCACTTTTTTTTTACATCACTTTGTTACATTTCCAGTTAATCAATCTATTCGTATATTTGCCTGTCACCATTAAAATGATTTACGCCGGAAAACACTGGGTGGTTCTTGTACAACTTCTCTCTTGGTTAAGCAGCCATTAATGATTTTTTTCGGGAAGGCGACGATAACTACACAAAAATTTGTGCTGTTTTGTTATTAAAAGAGTTCTAGTGAAAGTTTATTTGATGCTTAATCAGGTGTTATGAGTTGCTCATTAATTCACTACTTGGTATACTACAGAAGAGGATGGATGGTGATTACGATCATGATAATAATAGCGATGATGATGACCTTTTAGATTTTTATTATGATCTACGTACCACCCTGCCGGGAAGTAATGAAGAGCTTGGAATCTCCAACTTGTGCATATACACACTGTACGGTAATATATTTCTTTCTGTTTGTGTCAAGTATCCCGCTTTAAGTACTTTTAATTAGAATATCATTATCATCATCACACCTTCAACTAATTATTGTTATGATCAAACAATTTGCTCGACACGTTCTCAAATAGGAGGTAAGATAGAACCCATTTTCCACGAAGCAAACTTTTCCAAAAAGTTGTTAGCAGAGCAAAGCGGGGCCACACTTATAATAGGTAAGTAATATGGTATATCACGAGCACACTTTCCCACACACTCGGTCTCAATTTCCCCCGTATGGAAGTATGCAAAGTGCTGCAAACTGTACCCCAGGATATTATTACGGTATCAACTAGACGTGGATACGTACTGACTGGCAAACGGAGAAAAACACACGCTCACGGTCGGAGAAACAGAGCAAAAGTGCGGAGGTTCTCTCATGTACCCCAGAGTTTTCTCTATTATCGCTCGCTTGCTGTTGCTCTGCTGCTCGGCTCTGACTCTTGCCGACAAGGAACAAATACTCGTTTCCTTTATAACAGGAGTGTGGGTAAGCGAGCGAGTGAGCGAGAGCGACAGAGAGGCAAGGAAAAAAAGAAAGAGTGAAGAGGAGCAAAGAGGCAGGAAAGGGCGAGAAACAGGAGCAAGCAGCAGAGTAGATATTACAAAAAGGAACATAAAATTTAACTGGTAGCCAGCAGCAGCACACTACCACCTCCACCGCCACCACCACAACAACATTCAAGCACACTAGAGATCCTTTTGGGTGCAGAGACAGCACCACCGTCGTACAACATACGATACAGTCTCAATGAGACAAAATCTCTTTTAGAGGCACAATAAGCGCTGCTGTTTCCAGAGAGACCCAGGGAACTGGAGACGGGCAGAAAGAGCGAGAGAGAGAGAGAGAAGGATGATGATGATGGAAGCATGTACGTATATTATTACGTTTACATACCTACACACACATGTATAGGATCAGATGCAGGCACGTACCACGTTTTAATACCACCACAATGTCGACTTGTGTTCTCTCTCCACACATACCACTTTATTCTCTCTCGCTCGCCTACTCTCTCCCTCTCGACGTCTGTCTCTCTCTCTCTGGATGGTTGTTTCTTCCATAAATTTTACTGAAAAGCAAACGCTATTTTGCCTGCTTTGCTCCCGTTGTTCCTTCTTCTTACGTACTTACCGTGATCGTCATCATCATCCTTCCTCTTGTGAGCTCTTTTTTCCCTTTTTCATCGTGTTTTACAAAGTTCCTCGGCAAAGCTGCATGTGAACAAGGGTAGAAAAAAGTCGGGACTCTTGCTGTACTCACTTTACTAGGGGAAAATATGCGTATGTAAAAAAGTAAAAAAGGAACATGTTGTTGTTGCTGCTTATTACTCGCCAAATACACCACTATATACCTACCGGCTGTATAGAACACAGCTAGTTTTGCTGCAATTTACTGGAAAGCACACTCCTCATTTTGACAATAATAACGCATGTGGGCCCGCATGAATTTTTATACAGTTTCTGTGCTCTGTTCTCTCTTGCTGTGTGTGTATGGTGACTAGTGTGCAGCATGCACGTTTCCAGTAGTAAGGAAACGTAAGGATTTTTTCAAGACTTTTAACGAGCAACAGCAACTACAATCAGAGAATTGCCTACGCCGTTTTTTTCGTAAAAACAAGTTACGTATTTACATATACGGTCAATGATGTATTCGTCTTTCACTGCCTACTTCCTGTTGTGCAGGTTCTACCCTTTTTTTATATTTTTAACATCTCCCACAAAACACCCACCATTTTTCTGTTGAATTATCCAAAAGAATTCTGCCTTCTGATATACAATTTGTGGCATTTCAACACGACGAATAGTAATATTGTAGGTTTCAACCCATAAAGAAACAAAAGTAATAATTTAACCAACACTTTATTTCTGTATGAATTCAGTAAAAGAATCGAGGAAAGAACAAGTAAGAAAAGAGAAGAATAAAGTCTTTTAAAAGATTTTTTTTTGGTTTGGTTGGTAAATACCAAACAAACTGACGTCTTGCACTGAAAGTTGTTGTTTGTATTTTGTTCAACGTTAATGCATTTCATGTTGTCACATGAGATTGGGGAAAAAACGGAATGTTCTCTGAGTAGATTATAAATGTACTGCTACATGCCACCACCACCACCACTACACTGCTCATTCTCCTTGGAATAATCTACCTAGTAGCAAAGTAGCAAACGGAGAGAAGTAGGCAGCAGCGGTGATACGACAATGAGCAAGAAATTCCAATCCAATAGCAAATAGAGACTTTTTCTCTGTGTATTTTTCAGTTGACAGTTGAATAGACAGACACATTTTCTTAAAATAGTGTGTCTATTGTGGAACTCGGAAAGAGATGCCACTAGTAAAGAAAAGCATTACGATCGTTCCATTTTCCATTGATAATGACGATCATCATCATCATCATAATACGTACATTTTCGCTACAACCGACCATTCTCTGGAAATGCATTGCCGTATCAATATGCACACCTATATATAGGCACTATCTCTATCTGGTGTTGGTATACTTCACAAAAGCGGAAAGAGAACAAGAGAGACTCTTTACACCAATAATTTCTCTGTCTTTGCCACTCCTCATCTTATGCTAAACTTCCTCCACTTGTTCGTCTTTCTTAAAGAAGAACAACCAAAGAAAGGAAGCAAGCGAAAAATACCTTTTGCTTTTCTGAAAGATTTAAGAGCTCCTTGTCTACTTGTGTTCCGCCACCGCTTTGCTCCCACTCCAATCCACTCACTCCTCTCTCTCTCTCTCCCTTTCAGAATGATATACGGCACCTTTCAAGCCGATCATCAACATTGCCATCATCGTCGTCGTTTTGGATGCACCTCCATCCAACTCCAACTAGAGCCATCATCAACCATCTCTCTCTCTTGTGTAATAATGTAAGTGCTTACAATTTTCAACAGTGAGCTACCACATATATATGTATATATACTATAAACCTCATTCTATTTTACAGACTACAACCATTCCTTTTGGCAGCGCAGCTCCACCACCACGACTACCACCACTTATTTTTCTCGTCATCAACATCCTTCTCAACGTTGTCATCATCAGCAGCGTGATCGTCCTTTTTTCTTCTTCTTAAACATTTCTTTCTTGGTCTTTCTTTTTTTTGCTTGTGTAACATCAACATCACACATCACACAGACGAACCACACTAAAACCACCAGCACCGCCGCCACCACCACCACTACACCAAATAGTACACACTTCTCATGAAAACTTTTTCATGAGTATAATCATTGTCATCATCATCTCTAGCAGGCAACACGAACATTTTTACTCTCTCTCTCTCTCTCTCTCTTTCCCATCTCGGTCTGTCTCACTATCTACTTAAATCCAGCAGGCATAGTACGCAGAGGAGCAAAGAGATACGAAATTATTAGTTGACGAGCTACTGCTGCTGCTGCTCCTTTTAGTTTTTTTTCTTTTCCATTTTCCGTATACAGAATGACTACTTGCTAACGACATATTATCAAACTGGTGATATGTATAATATGCGACTGAAAAGGTATAAAAAAGTAGGATGATGCTTTTGCTTGCTGATTATGAAAAAGGATGATGAGAATGATAATACTATTCAGAGAGGAGTAAATAGCATGCCTCTTTCTGCCTCTCCGTCTCTCTCTCTCTCACACACACACACACACACACTCTGGTATGCTGACGAGCAAGTATTTTTCATAAAAGCAAAGCCTTTGCTACTTACCTCATCATCATCTTTGGCATAATATCGAGTTGGATGCCTCCTGGATGGGTAGATGAAATGATGATGATGAGGACGACGACGTCTACTTAAGTAGTGTACATTTTGCTATCATTCTCGTGAACAACACACTTTACTC
>JAHZNB010000719.1:0-15781 GCA_027744295.1 Callyntrura guangdongensis | reverse complement strand
GTTCCCGTAAACGTAGGGGTTGCGCCAACCTACCGTTAGAATGAATTGTGTGTCATTTTTCGAACAGTTTTGATCTCCATAATATTATATACTCCTTGCTCTTATTCTTTCCTTCCTTTGTAGCAGCATGTCCTTTCTCATAATGTCGTCTTCTTTGTTTTCTCGTGGAACATACGTGTTGTATGAATAATATAGGTACAGTTTGTAGAAATCTTCTCGAGTTGCTTCCTCTATAGTTGTGGTTTTACGGGATGCTTACAACTGTTACAACATAATTTACAGGTTTGGGTAGCTCCTTTGCTCTCCCTATTTTGAAAATGATAAACGATTTCGATTTTCTTATTCTACGTGTTTATATTGAGAAAAAGTGGGTTTCTCTGCTGAGTCTTGAGATAACCTTTCGTCACAGCAATTTCCATGCATGCATTTATGTAAAATGCTGATATAACTTTCATTGACTGCGGTAAATTCTGTGGTTGTATCTGCTGAGAAGAGTATAACCGTCTCCTACTGTGGTGGTATTTGTCCTGATGATGACAAGACAAGTTCTCCATAAGTCTATCGTTCGTGAGCCCTTAGACGCATTGAAATTGTATATAAAAGCTTGATTTTCTTTCTGCTTTTTGTGTAAGAAGAACACACCACCTCTGTCGTCGACATGTGTATAACAGTAAAAAAAAACATACATAGTTAGTGGAATGCTGATTGAGATATGTTTCCGTCTATTGACTATTGTCCTTTCCTTACCATTCTCTTGTCATTTCATTCTTATTCTCCTTTTCGTACCGACAATTTCAGGTTTGGTTGCTGTGTAGCTGTAGCCATACTTTTCCTTTAGTTTGTTCATCTGAGAGCTCCTTTAGCAAGATTTAACAAAGTGCTCGTGTTTGTTAGAGCTAATCAATTTCCCAATACCACAACTGTGATAACGAAAATTTTTGTTGTCCGACACACAATGTATCTACCTNGAGAGCTCCTTTAGCAAGATTTAACAAAGTGCTCGTGTTTGTTAGAGCTAATCAATTTCCCAATACCACAACTGTGATAACGAAAATTTTTGTTGTCCGACACACAATGTATCTACCTCTATATATTATAGATGTGATTTATACATGCCTATACCTGTACAGATATGGACTATATATTAATGACAAATTATTGTTCCCTTGCGAAAGATTCGCTAGTGAGAAACGAAGTCATCAAGGAGCTGCTAAATGTATTAACCATAATCTACATTACCCTTCTCAGTTCAGTACTCCATTAGAGTTTTCATTGTAATGCTTCAGTAGTTATCCAATATCATAGTTGTGCACGATCCTTTCTGTCCGTACGTCCTCCTGCTTCAAAGGTAGTGAGCAAATTTATATTTCAAATTAGGCTGGTTGTGAGTAGTTTCTGGTTGCTATTGTGTATAGTGACTGGTAGCACTTTGCTCTTTCTCGGTGTTTGGATAATGGATCTGTCACGAGAATTTGGTAACTTTGTTTGCAGGTAAACGACTAACGTCTCTAGGAAAAAGTACTTTCCTTAACTTTTCGTTTAAAATTATCTACCTAAAACGGATTTTGATTTAAGCCTTTCTGATACGCGTTCAGCACACTTAAGACTCTCGTAACTTCATTATTAGCCTGACATCATGATCATGGCATGGTTAGCAAAGAACGAGTAGTAGTTTCACTAACAAGAACAACAAACTCTCGTTACTGTGTACAGAGGGGATCACATCTGAAGCTTCCTATTGTTCACGGTTCATGGATCCAAGACTCCTGTCTGAGGTGATGGAATTCATGGGTCGATTGACTTGTAACGTTCGCTGCTGGTACAACCAAGCTACTAGGCTATACCGAAGCACATCATGTCACAGAGAAAATGGTAAAAGCTCAGAGAATTCCTGGATACTTTCTGTTTCTCTAAAAGCAAAATGCAAAGGCAATACTAGATATATTCTCCAGTCGAGTACACAATCTTACGTTTCTATTGAACGACTTTCCATCTTTTATTCAAACATTGCAATGAAATCCGGTGTTGAGCATTTGTGGTGGGGCAAACATAATAAAGACATTATAAATATGAGAGCAGAGCAGCGACACACAGAATACATACGGCATCTGCCTTTGTCGTCTTTCCTGTAACAACACTATCAGTAAAACTGGGATATGACATAAGACAGAGGAAGGTGTTAGCGGCTCACAAAATTGAACAGGACTAATATAGTTTTACGTCAGAACGTTAGTTTCTAATTGTATGTATCGTATGTGTATTATACGCACGCAAAAGATATAAATTGGAGTGTCGTCGTTAAAAGAAAGTATATATATCGTTGTTAGTAGTTTCTGCTTTCTGTAGAACCCGGGATTGTCATGTACAAATAAAATAAAAGAAAATGTTGCCAAATGGATGCGATGTACCATGTCGGCCTCGGACAGCAGCGTTACCATTGTGTTCCTTTTCATGGAACGTAAAATTATTGTCGTTGTGCATGTTGGTTGTATAATAATGCATGAAATGGTAGTAGACAAGATGATTGCCAAAATGCTGGGGCACGGTTATGGTCGAGTTCTTGTGTAAAAAATTGAAACTTATAACAAGAAGTCGTAAAAGGTTTTTCTTGCATTCTTGGTGGTGGTAGCACAACTACCTCTGTGTGTTCCATTGTTTGTGATTTGTACTTTTGACCAATTATATGTCACTACTACGGTCGGATGACGCTATAGTTAGATAGAGTACAACTGCTGTGTGTACACGACGTTTCTTGTTGAACAAACGCACAAGGTAAAAGTAGACTGAAATAGTCCAGTGCTGTGCGTACTATTGAGCAGGTCCAAAAAAAGGCAGGGCAGGAGAGAACAACTAATGAAATTCTCAGAGCGAGTGGCGGAAGATACTTGCTTCTAAATCGATTACGTATTTTGGATGGAAGAAAATCTTAATAAAAGTAGATGGAAGCTGATTGCAGGCCGGAGTATTCCACAGAGACTGAGCAAAATGCTCCATTTTTCTCAATAACATCGCCACAGTTGCTGACCTCAATATTGCTTACGATCCGAGTCAGTGGTATAAGAACGTAATAGACGCATAATTACTGTAATAACGTACAAGGATCAATAAGCAATGTTGGAGGAGAAAATTTAGACATAAAATAAGAATCATGGTGACATTATATAGCAAGAAAGATTAAACTTTGTCCGGGACTCTTTTATAATTCCCACCACCCTGCAGAGGAAGAGCTAAGATTTGAGATATATCCTTGGTTAATGTATTCTTCATCAACCGTTGCGAGAGTCTAAATGGACCAGATAAATTATAATTCATTTTTGGCTCCATTATTCCCCAGCTAGTAGTTTATACACTAAAAGACTCAAAGTTTTACCTTTTACTTTTGAAACTCCAGCAGCTGGCTTGTTGCAAGTAGAAGTGGTTGCGTACCGTTACCACACTTCCACAAATAAACACAGAGTACCCAAGTCGAACGAAGTGAGGTCGACTGCAATTTTCGAAAACCATACATAACAAGCACGTGTAATATTATATTTATCATTTTATCCGGGTGTTGTGCCAGCTATTTCAAGCATCATTCCATACTTTTGACGCTGTAAGATTGCCCAAAAAGATAGCAAGGAATTTATTTAAAAGTAATCGTCGCAGGTCTCCATAAATAACCGTATCCCGCAAAGGAATGCAGAACGGCTAATAATAATATAGCATTATTCAGAGTGAGTATAGTGAGTATAACACTACTACTGCATTAAGATCATAGCTATTACTGCGATTTGCAGAATTTCGTTTCCATTTTACGACATAACCAAATGGACAAAACATCGATGCAGTAGTAGTACAAACAACACAACTTTCAGTTCCATTTTCCCCATGTCTCCATATGTAGGGTGTAAAATTGAATATCATCACTGTAAACAGTACGCTGCTACAAACAAACAAAGATATTAGCATAATATTGCTTTGTTTCTGAACTTTTTGATTGCCAGGCAAACAACTGTTTTATACGAACCAAACATACATACCACTTCTTATAGCAGGAATTTATTTTTATGCTGAGTCTATAATATGCTAACATTCCTCCAGAGCTTTCGTCTCACGATGCAGGGTGTAAGCTACTTTTCCGTTTGGATTTCTAGCAACACGACAAAGCATTTTCTACTGTAGTTTAAAAAGAAACAACCAAAAAGAAAGTAGTCCGTGTCTGTGGTCACTTCAACAACAGAGCTGAAAACAGCATCATTATCTTGTTTATAATCTTCATGTTTACAACACAACGTAAAAGGTAAACACCATACCATACAGCACACCTAATATAATTTTCCAATAAACCGGCTTAATAGCTGCTATAGAGACGTAGCTCGTCTGGCCTCTAGAGTGATGACGGACGGACAGACGGACGGACAGACAGACAGACAAATACGGCTAAATCAATACTAGCTGAAAATCATTTCAGCTACGTAATAAACACTACACGCAAACTGACAAAGAATTTAGACATCGCTCAGCTACACCATTCGCACAAACATTCTAGTAGTCCATTTCAGAGGATGAATCAATTGTAGAGATGTAAGGAACGTAATAGGAAATATTTAACGTACAAAAGGAGTAATTACTATTGAAAACATGATTTATCTACTCAAAGAAATAATAGATGTTCAATGCCCAAGTAATGTATTTGAAAACGGCTACACATCCAAACATGTATGTTATTTGCCCACATTATACAACTCAGTTTTCATCAAGCGATCGTTAAAACGTGATACATAATAATAATTATAGTATATCTATATTTTATTCTCTCTTCGTGCAAATAGCATTTTAAAAAAAATCTGGCTAACTTTTGCTTTCGTACACTTTGAAATCGTACAGGTACGTGTAGAATCATCATCATAATAGGGCACCCATCTAACAAAATATACTAACTGTTCTACACATGTTACGTGGGTAGATATTTGAAATTACATATTACTACCTGCCTACTTTATTCGTGTGAGTTGGTACAGTATTGTTGTGTCGTTTCTTCTTGAAAATGACGCGTTTCACGCCACGAGCCACTTAATGTAGGTACAGATGCACATTGGTTAATAATGATTATTTACATAAACTGCCACAGTTTACTACATAATTGTTTGCTTTTGGGGGAGATGGATTTTCTGTACTAATTGACAACATTTACACACTTTACCCTACAAATTCTATGTAGGTACTACTAGGTATGTAGGTAGTAGATAGATACACATAAACATGTAACACAAAACACATACGAGAGGAGCAGCATCATAATATCGTCATCACGGGGTGTGATCTCTACATTACTTTTCGATGGGACTACCGGATCTAATGATGAATCATGATCAAAACGAATACGACTACTACCACCGCCGTCACTAAAGCAATCTTTTTTATGTTGTAGGTGACTAATTATAACTCCAACTGAAAATAGAGCAATACACAGACTATAAGTCTTGTGACGTGACGAGCTGGTAGAGTTTCATCGAAAACGAAATAACTTGCAGTTTCACAAAGTGTTATTCTGCACTATTTCCCCTCGTCTTCCTTCAAACTTTATTATATGGCATCATCAAAGTCGCTTTTATTTTTCAGTAAGCCATAACAATAGAAATGACTGTGTGGAAGCTGGTAATAAAACATGCCGTCATCAACTACGCGACAACGCAGTGGCAATAAAGACAGGAGACTTCCTCCATTTGCTTTTTTGCAGCAACAAATTTCGCGTCATCAAAACCAACAAAAAGTTTAAAACATATTATCTGCTACGTACTTATATGTGTCTACCTAAAAACGTCTACAAAATGCACCTAAGTACATTACATTACATATACATACTTTCAGATAGGTTCACCAAAAACCCAACAATATGGGCATTCACGATTTTTCACAAATTCACAATTGCAGCTAGTCATCATCGTCATCGCGCGCGACAAACACAGCAGCAGCACCAGCATCGCTTCTATGTACTGCATCACATCATCGTCATCATCGTCATCATCATCACCATCGTCAGTTATCCCCACCACCACCACCACCGTTGCATAGAAATAGTGGCAGTAGTGGTGGTGGCAGCATCCAAATAGCAAAAAATGCCCTGACTGCAATGTTCTACTTTTTAGGGGAAAAAAATCCTTGTACCCTTTATTTATAACTTGTAAACACGCTTTGCGGAGAGTCGTGCAAGTCATATTCTATTTATCGATCTGTTGATGCTCTCTTCTCTTTGATAGCTTTTCTTACTTTGTTACTGTACGTGCATCGTTTCCTACTTACCGAAATCTAACAACTAACTGTTTATAACAAACAGGGTTGCAGCTATCTCAGACTGTAGGCACGCTTCTTTTAAGACTAAATAGTTTGTTTCCGAGTTTGAGAAAAGATTTTAATGACCTGTAATATTTATGAAATGCCAATTATGATCACCAAAATTCGCCAAAGGAAGGGAATTAACGTTGTTAGAGTGCATTATTTTACTGCCGTACATGGCGCACGAATCTTCTCTCAAAAGATTCTCCTCTGGTGCTCTAGCTAGCATAGCAGCTGCGCGTAAAGTTACATCATCCACGTTTTCAAATTGTAAATAAACATGTTCCTTTGTTTTATGAGCCATATCAATTTTTGATAGTAGTGCAACCAAGCCAAGTAACCGAGTAGACCACCACCACCAAGCGACCATACCGCGTCGTGTTTATCAACTTTGTATGGTGCTTTGTAATTGCTGTAAAGGAAGGAAATAGCCACTATAAAATTTATTGCTTGAACTAACAGCTAATTTTTAAACAATTTAACCCTACCGTTGAAAAAAAAAACGTTGAGAGGCGTTTATTTACGAACATGCATGAATCTACATGAAGTATTTACTCATGAAATGCATATTTTTGAAATTGTAACTTGTTGTAAATGATACAATATTTTGAGTTGATTTTGTCTAACCGTAAACTATAAGCAATTAAGAAATCAAATGAGCGTAATGCGCTATTTCGGGATTTTCCGCTGCATTACTGCTCTGTAAGTAATAATAAATTAGAATCAATAAGCAATAAATAGTAACGGCATAGTGCTTGTTGGTGTGTGTATGTAGTGACTAGGGACTATAGGCCGGCTGAATGGGGTATTCAACCGGAAAACAAAAAGAGGGAAACGTGAGGATACAATATCAGCATGAACTATAAACTAATAGCAATTACATACTGGCATTGTCATTTGTCATCGTCCTAAACGACTTGGTTAGTTAAATGTATTATGGTACGCAGCAGTAGCAGCGTCAGAGTGATAAGAAATCGTGATTACAGTTCTGCAAAACCGAGAACGTTATGTGGATAGCCAGGTGATTTCTTCTGTGCATTTTTTTTTCTTCTTGCGCACAAAACAGCTGCGGACGTCGTGAAATTGAAGGTATTTCAAATTCAAGTAAAATCGTTTATATAGGAAACGCTTGCTTGATGGCCCGATAAGTCAAAAGGAAACGGCTTTAAACGCTTTCTTTTGGTGATTAGATGTGTGTCACATTGGAATTTATACTTGCGTTTGTGGGCGCTTTTGTGTAAACGCACGCATATATATGTGTGTGTATGCATGTATATAGCATGACTTTTTAATGCGTTTATTCCAAATTACCGTCTAAATGAGTCAGATTGAGTGCCACACACAACAGCAATAAAACGCAATGATAAACCGCAAGCTACCGGAATGTGGATTGCCAAGTAGTGCTAGAGCCAAGGAGAGGGCTAACACAAGATTTTCAAGAAACGTGAGAAACTCAAATTTGACGATGCATTATGCGCACGTTGTTATAAACAGCGCCTTTGAGCACTAAAAGGGCAGGGGGAAAACCAATCCAATAAAGAAACCAATATATCACTAGGTTGTGTAGTGACGGGCCGACAGACGACGCATGAAATATTGTAAACTAGTTACTGCTACTTAATAACGACGAAGATGCCGCATTCATTCGTGATCACGCTGTTGCTTCCTTATACGAGTAAAAATAGAAAACTATGATGGGCCTCCATTTAGCTAACTTGACGACTATATAGTAACTACATATATGCATCCTTCTAGCCTTTAAAGTAAAATTAATGATGCATGCAACTTGAAAGTTTTGTGAGGGTCTGCTGTTGCAACCTCGTCAAAAAAAAGATGAAATTGAAAACAGTCATTCGCGTTATTTTTTTAAGAATACGAACTAAACTAAAGGCAATTCAAAAATACTACAAAAGTTGTACCAAAAGATACTTATACACGGCTAACAATGTCTGTCACTTACCTATCTATGTGTTCGTACAGTTGAAATGAAATTTCAGAGAAGTTGACGCCACCCTAAATTGCTATTTTGTATCAAAAGATACTTATACACGGCTAACAATGTCTGTCACTTACCTATCTATGTGTTCGTACAGTTGAAATGAAATTTCAGAGAAGTTGACGCCACCCTAAATTGCTATATTCTGAAAGCTTGGCCTTAGTGAGTACTAGAAATTAATGACATGTGTATAAAACCACCCGACAGCACTTTCCTGGCTATCAAATTAAGTCTCCACTCACAATGTTTAACGATCATTTGTTTTCGTACAAAAAATGTAGCATCCTCATCATTATCAGTGTCAGATATGTAGTTTCCTATTTTTGGTAAAGCCTAGAAAGTTCATTATCGGTCAGCTGCCTATACGGGGTGCGACGATAGATTTTTGTAACCATTTTTGGTTGTTAAAACTGATTTTTAGAACTTTTTAAAGAGTGTATTGAGTGTAGAGCACAGTGACGTAATCTTATATATGTATAATAATTCATTCAGGAACAATTATTTCATGGCTCACAACAAGATCTCCTATGGGTGCAACCGTAATGCCATGGCTGTCATGTGGTACAGAAACCCAGAACTTAACACTCATGATGGCAGCTCTCCGTTGAACACATTTACGAACGTTCAACGTTGTAGAGGATGTAGCGTGGTGCAACAAAGCTAGAGCACACAAGTGCAATTTTTTTTACAAGTACTGCCTTACTATGTAGCTGTATGATGATATGATAGTGTGTAATTTCGGACGGCCAGGTTGATGAAGAATATCATTCATCATTAAACTTTCATTCAAAATGGCACATCTTCAGCAGCTTGCAATCGTACTTATACAGATATCTGATTCTCAGTTATCATTAATCATACTTTGAAGTTGAGGTTTTCACACGTATAAATAGATAATAGTTAAATGACTCGAAAAGATTCATGTAGGTATAGTACAGGCAGCGCGGCTGCAGTTTTTATTGCCAACTCTAATTTTTGTACCGACAGAAACAGTTTTCAGTTAGGTATATTATACATTATCATCATCCTATTCGGTACAATGATAAAATATTGTCGGTTTATAGATTTGCATAGTAAATATTGTGAACTGTCCAAGCATGTCTAACAAAAATGTGGATATAATATACTTTTTGCTATCCAGCGGAATTGCAACATTCAATTTATTTTTAGCTTTCCAATTTTAATATTTTGACGTGTTAGCATTAGCACTTCCGGGTAAGGGGACATAATTGCCAAAATCAATACAGGACTTGGGTTTCAGTTTAAGAACTTGCATCGGTTACCAACAGCAAATATGCTAAATCTGTTTACAGATTTACCCCTTACCCGAAACCTGAAGAAGCTTCCCAAGTAACTCGTTAAAATGTATTTGCATAAAACAGCAGTTTCGTAGAAACGAATGATGTCACGGACGTAAACCACACTCGTGGTAAAACTTCAATGTGAAAAGGGATTAAAATAGTAGTCTGTGAATGAACTTGACTTTGTGCTTTTACCGCAAATAATAAATTCAGTAAATCAATGTTTATACTCAGTGTTTTTATTCTTGAAGCGTGAATCCCTCAAAAGTTACATGCAGACTTGTATTTTTCTTTTGGCGTATTAATTATTTGAAATGTACTGTTGAATTTTTGTTACATGTAATCCTCAAAACCTATGTACGGTAATGAATGCCACTGGCCAGCTTGAGATACCTAATTTTTTTATGGCACTCGGTGTTGGGGAGTAGTTGAAAACTAAACTTTTTTTATTACATATCAAATGTACCAACGTGACTTCGCTGGCTTAATTAAGGAAAATTTTGGTTGCAGTAAATAAATTTTCACCACAGCACACGCTTTCCTTTACAAATTCATAGGTAGTTGTACCGTCCTCGTAAACCGTAACTGGTGGAATACGATGTTGTTGCGACCTGTGTTGTTGTGACCAAGATTAAAAACAACCATGTGTACATTTCATTCGTTCGTTTCGTAAGTTGAAAGTTAGACGTACACTTCACCAAATCTGATTTCATGTTTCATTGCAGACTGAAGTTGTTCTCGGCAAAAATTTCTCTCTCTCTCTCTCTCTCTCCCTCACTTCTCTTTGAGGCTTCTCTCTTCTCTCTGCGTATATGCATGCAACTCGCGCGAGAAGAAACAAACGTACACAGTTGCCATCCCATCATCCTCCGTTTTTGCCACACAAAGTAACATAAATATTCCGTGTGAAACGGTTTTTGGCAGATTGATCAAACGAATGGTTTTTGGATAGAATCGTGATTTAAAAATTAAAGCCATCATCAATGGGGTTTTTCTGAAAGTTTGTCGTAATCACAATCGAAATTCCTACAGCGAAAAGCATGCAAAAGTGCAAGACACGCATCTTTCCAAGTAATAAAGGAGTGTCCTCCTGTGGTCCATCATTTCTGGCTGTGTGTTTCTGTTTTTTTATATAATAATACGGCACACCGTTCATTATTCATGCTGTTGTTGTTAGTTGTTATTACAGCTTTAAGAGTTGAAATGATTCTTTTCTTTTCAGAGAGAAGTGATAATGGTAAATGCAGATTGCCGTGTAGACAAGGCAAAATCCAATTTCCTGTAGGGGTTTTGAGGTTTCAAATTACACCCAACCAATGGTACTGACTAACCAGTTATTTCCTGATATGTGTCAGAGAAGCCGAAGCTGATTATTATTGTTGTTTGAGTGATCATAAAAAGCCGGTACACGGGGCATGATATAAAATTATATGAACTTTGTACATTTTCTTTGGCGAACGCGACAGGTGACAAGGAGGTCGACGATGGTTCATTAATAATGAACTGGTCAACTAATAGTGATTAATGAAATAGAGGTGCGATGCAACCAGCCTTTCTGGCTATTATGACCTAAATTAGAAATCTTGAGATCTGTATTTACTTACACTTGGAAAAATATCAAACTTTGTACACATATTTGATCCTCAGCAGAGATAAATTTGGCTTGCCTAGTTAGTTAGCATATAAATTTGAATTTTTACATTTAACGAGAATCATTTTCTCATCCTATAATACTGTCCCTGTCCTCGTGTGAATATGATACAATACCCCAAACAGACAGATGTAATCTAATTCGTGCTATTATTAATGCAGAGTGGTGGTGATCTGTTTTTAAATTTCATTAATTGCATATACTTCATTGGTAGAGGATACATCAAATTAACATTCAAGGTTTTACAAAATTAAACAAGGTCACTTACTGACACTGATGATCATGGTGACTCGGCTCAATATAAATATATTATATACGTACCTTTACAAGGGACGAATTCGTCAATCAGAAAGTTGGTACTAAAAATATACACGTTCAGCAATTTCTTGGGCTTAATAGTCACGTTTACTCCATACATGTTCATAACCGTGATATGCAATAAATTCACTGTTTACGTTTTTACACGTCGTGGTCGTCGTACCTGGTGCAGTATCAGATGCTTTGTTGTTGTGAATAAAGTCGTGAATCATGCCTGCAGCTAAACTAAAACATCGTCTTTAGTAAACGTAAAAAATTTAATAGCTTCCGATGACGGGTCTGGCTGGTTTATCCTTTGAACGGCGTTGCATCTGCCCATTCGTAAGGCCATTTAAAACTGTTGCAAAGATGGCGAATGATATCTGAAACTAGTCATCTTTTTCTTTGGGACAATGGACAATAAATGATTTAGTTATCTATACAATTATATATTACAACTATTTACAGTCACGTCGACTTGCGAATTTTTTAATACTATATTCAACATTACTCCATGCTACTCTTTTTTGACAAAGCCATTTCTCAACCATGGTGTCAACCATTGTTGGTTAATTTTTGCAGAAGGTTCGGGGATTAGCATTATACAAACTCCAGGATTGTTGCCAATTATAACATGGGTATAGTTAATGGTAGGGGCGCTTTAGTTTAACTCCCAGTTCAGTTGTCCTCCATCAAGATTTGCGTCAGCTATTAATATATTTTTTGACTTTTATAACGAATTATGCTATAGTCCACACACGTAGTTGTGTGTTGTTGGATGGAAGTCACATTGTTTGCAGTTTCCATCCAACAAGCCATAAATGACAGTTAAACATGGCAGTTGGTTATTAATAAGGAAATGCCCTATCACACAATCAGACAGAATTGCTTGTGTTGAGCAAACATATAAAAAGGATAATGCAGTGACAGCTCATTAATATTCATTACCACAAAATTGCCATGCGCCTCCTAGAAACTATCAAATAGATGAGAGTGGCAAAACAATGGACCTTTGAAAGAATAGCAGAAGCGTTTGATGGTAACACAAGATTAAGACACCCTTATCAAGGAATTGTTGGAATTTTTAAAGGTGTCAACCTTTCTAATTTTTGCGCTTGAGAGCATGATGAAATCAGTAAAGAGGCCTGGCCTGGGACATGAGAGATGTGGCGATGTCAATGACTTTTTTCGTCCTGCTGTAAAATCCTGAGCTTACACTTTGTATCCTTTGACCCGCAAGGTGTGAAAAATAAGTAAGGACCTAGCAACAGCATCATCATCCATTACTAATTCAAATCTTGTAATTATCAATTCACCTTGTCACTTCACACTGGACACAAATGCATGACACGGTCCCCAACAAACAATCAGATTAAGAGGGAAAGAGATAAAGTCGGCTTCACTTTTGTTTCAATATCAAATATTTATAACTTACATTTGATTGATTGTCAATTGTTAACCTTAACCAACATAATCAAACAGAACGTCTTTGAACGACGAATACAGAAAGGTTTATCATTAATTTGGTCTGCGAACAAAAATCCATTGGAAGTTGCGTTGTTGAAGTACCAAGAGGCTTGTCTAACTAAAAAGAAAAGAGCTGAAATGAAAGGAAACTTCAAAATAATGCGTAAGTTGACATCATCGTAGTCATGTTACACGTCTATGTTGTCACAATACTACATTGCGTGTCCATTTTCTGCAAATATATCTTGGCATTGCCATATACCTTCTTATATTCATGTTTATTCATGTCAATTTTGTTCAAAGCTGACGTATTTTGTCACTCACTTGCGACTTTGCGAGTACGCATCATAGCACTTTGTTGTCAATTCACAAAAAAATGTATACATGTGTAAATACTATTTGTTTCCTCTTCCGTCTGTCAAAGTTTAATCAATCGTTTAATGAAGTGAAATGACATCATAATCCATAATCGACAGCTGACACGGCACAAAAACACGCAAAACTTATGTATCTATGCTAAATTACATTCATTCATGAATAAAGGATAATATATAATATGTAAGCAATTTTCTCGTCTGTAGATTATTATAGTTTTTGCAGAGCTTACATTATCCTACATCTACAACCATCTATTTGGGTGTACAAACCCATTCAGTCAGTGTCAGTGCGTAGCTTTAACGATGTAAGTTGATGCGGTTAGAGTAGGTACTAATGGAATAATCAAATAATTGTACTTAATAAGTAGTAGTAGTAGTAACTCTAGTAGTAGCAGTCAAGAAGCTTGATCGAGACAGTAATTTCATTTCTGCCAAAATTTTCAGGCATTAGTGCTCTTTACTGGTAAAAGCTGAATAGTTGCAGGGTATTGTTATATGAATGCATTCGATTACATATGTAAGTGGAGCGTTAACAATCATCTATGAGCAATAAACATCAACCTTGCTGATTTATTTCAACCCTTTTCCACTTGCTGTTAGTTGCCGTGTTTGAATAAATAAAATATAATTTACGCCCAGCAGCGGTGCCCGTCGTGTGTACCAGATTAAGGAGCAGGTTTTTATTTTATGAGACACTAAAGAAATCATTTTCAGAAGCAAGGCTTCATTATTTATTGCCCCAAGAATGGCTTTTGCTTTTTTGTACGAGTGCACACACAGACAAAGTCTAAGATTCAATGTTTAAAAATGTAAATAAATACAAGTGTAAGTAATCTTTTTTTTTGCGCATCTAGCAAATCGAAACAGTTCATCAGAGGAACAACATAGGTAGCGTCAAGCGTGGTGTTTCTTGAATTGAATGTTGGAGGATGTGTAGTCGTTAATAATAGTATTATTCATGTAACTAGGTTTAATTTCAATATGACACTAGCTGCTCCATTGACATCGATTACTTTATGGCCAAAACAAAATTCATTTAAGTCAAGTCACTTCCGACATTCTTGAAATTAAGTTGTTAATCCCAGTTGCAGTGAATGTTTGATGTTGCCTATAATTATAAAATTAATCAACCTGAATTTTTTATTCTGGAGATTAGTTTTTTTTGCGATCATAGCAGTTGCAATACCAGCTATGCTGACTAATACAGGCTAAAAATGAAGAAACAAGTTATGGCTTTTATCTATAACATTTAGGTATGTTCCTGCATGATGATGAACAATGTAGATAACGTGGGAATGGTGAGAAACTGAAAACTTGTATGATTCTTTCTTGCCGTGGATTTCGTTTACTTACTTCACGCCACGCGTATTCCTATTAACTTTAATGTGATTAAATAAACTGTTTAAAAGATTTTACACATCATTCCATCAACAAGAACAATGTGCCCGTGTTATGTTGTTGGCTGGTGCATTGTATTATTGTTGGTATTTGTAAGCTTACACAATTTGCTTCAAAAACAGGTAACTAGTGCAGAATAGCAGTGTATAGTGTGTACCGACTTATGTAAAGAGCGTACTTGTAATTTATCAATTCTTGCACTTTTTCTTACACGCATTCTTGCAAAATGCGTCATTCTTTTGGGGATGAATCATCATTATCATTCTTGTGCGTTTGTTTTTTAAAGAAAATGTTGTGTCCATTGTTATTGCTACCTGCTTACCATGTCATCATTGCTTGTTTGCTTATCCTACGTGATGTCACTACGAATGCAACCCAGCATAGTTGTAGATAATTTGATGATTTGCAACAAATAAATAGCCGGTTCAGTTCCATTCCATAAAAATTGCTTTATCTCTGTAGCATCACTAAAGCAAATCAGCGCATTATTGTGATTTTCAGCATTTTTGTGCTTCGATTTCATTGAATATCCTGCATCAACTTAAAATTCTCGTATTTACTTAATCATTATGGGTAATACTAATCTATAATTTGTTTTGATTTTTTAATCTATTGTTTATCACTTTTGCTTATACACCTGTCTATGTAGGTAATTGTGACGCGACACGTACATTGTTTACTACTTACTCTTGACGACTGAAATAAAAGCTACACGAGCCAAACATCTTTTCACTAATTGTGTAAACAGGCAAAGCTTTTCCATAGACATCAAATATGTAATTTGCATATATTCGACACACAGATTTACCAAGTAGTTTGAGGGCGTCCGCGATGTCAGAACCTGAAACAAACTAATGTGTTATGTATGACTTTGACTAAACTACGAAGGTGTGAATAGGTAAGTAACAGATTGGCAAATTTTATTATACGAGGTTGCCATATATGAGAACAGGATGTGCTTGCGAAGAGGGTTTCTACC
>JAHZNB010000718.1:0-14498 GCA_027744295.1 Callyntrura guangdongensis | reverse complement strand
GTTCTGCAGTCCAGTAAAAATAAATAGTGGAAGTATCAATACGATAATTAACCTTAACAGTCGTATTTTCGAACGAATCCTGAGAGCTCTTGATAAAAACCTGCATAAAAACAGCAGTAATAGGACTTAACGGCTGAGTAGTATATTATCATTTTTAAAAAACTGCTTTAACAAGAGCCCGTACCTTTAAAATTACCACGCACTGCTACTAGTTTTTATAACAATCCCTATTGAATATTGGGTTTGCAGTCTTAGCGGGCACTAGTAAATGCAGACATCTGCTTCACTTTTAAGCAACTTTTTTTTTTTAAATATTTGTCTCATAATGCTGTATAAGTTGAGATTTTTATTCCCATTTAAACTTCTTTGAGCTTAACCGCTTTCTAAGTGCACTTGTTCTTATTAACAGTTCTATAAATAAGAAATTTCCACAAGAACAGAAAAGTTTTGTGAGCTTGTACCAACACATGATGCCGTTTCCATTCAAATTTTTCCACTCAACCATACATATTTCTTTTACACACCTCGCAAATGACGTTTTCATGCAAAATTAAGGCATTTAAAATATATTAATGCATAAAATATGTAGAAATTTTGTAAAAATATGCATTGTACATAATGTGAACGCATCAATTAAGATGCAAAATATTAATTTATAATTGTGACTCAAAGTATTTCTGTTAATGTGATTCGTCCATATACTGAAGATCCTCAAGTGATCTGAACTGTTCAAGTGCAATTGCATATGAAGTCGCTGTCTGATCAGTACACAAATATTCGCTGGTAATATTTTCTGAATTTCCCCTTACACAAATGACAAGCCCTTATTGATCTACTGAAAAAAATGTATTGCAGGGTAAACAAACGGTGAACCTGCTACTACTAAGAATTGAAAAGTATTTTACGATTTATATCGAAAACCATTTGGGAAACGTCACATGCCTTATTGACAGTCTGAGATATTCTTAGAACATTATCATTCAAAAACCTATCTGATATATTTAAACTACTTTGTGATTTAGAATGAGCAGTCAATCTGTAAAGTTAATGCGATGACCAACATAAATAATAATTTTCCCTATTTTCATAATTATCCATTATCGTCATCAGTCAAGTACATATAGACGCTGTGTAGTCTACAGAAAAACCATGCTTCAATCACTACTATATATTCATCTCGTTCTGACAAGTGAAATTACTGTATATTTCATATTAAAATTTTGGTTTAAATTGCCATTTCTGCGAAGACTGTGATGACGTATGTGCACTTCTTAAGAAGCCAAGAAAAAAGCACATATACATATACAATATAGCAGGTTTCGCAAACACAAACATCCTTAAAAAAACTTGCAAGAAGCATCAAACTGACCTGTACTGTACTTGATAAGTATATACAGTAATTAGGTACACCAAGACAGATAGTCTGCTTTGCTGCACTATTTCAATGTTAAATTTAATATGGTATAAAATTATGCTAGCGAAACCATATAATTACGAGTACCTAATTATAGAATGAAAGATGAGTTTTTTCCATCTCATGTACTTCACTTTGTAGTTTCGGCATTTTGTATATTTACACTGCTGATGCTGCTGCTACTGAGAAACTTGAATCTCTTCTTATTACAACGTCCATTATAAATGCATATACCTCTCCACATCTCAAATCTCTGCAAAATTCCCCGTGTTGTTTGTGCTTATTTTTATCGAGATTTGCAAGGAGATTTTTGGCTTTGAGAATTGCTTGTTTTTAATTCAGCTGAGTGCGGTAACTGGTAGATGCGATGTAGTACATAATTAATGATAATATGTTTATACGCTACTTAGGTAGTATTATGTATTTGGTGAGTCAACAGCAAAACCTCATTGTTGTTGAGTGACGTTGACTGTTGTGCTGTCTGTGGAGTGTTATTGCGTTTGTAGAGTGGCTTCTTAGACCTCTTATCATCCTGATTGTTCCTATAAATAATGAAGTAAAATTGTTTTCCTCATCCAGTCAAGTTCTGTCTTCTGTTGTTGTAGAACATTGCAAAATTCTGTCTTGAATAGGCAAGTAAACAGTTGAAATAATTTTCCGAGTTCATTTCCAAGTATAAACTTTAAACCCAAGTATGAAGCCTGCCGTTGGAGTAGTTTTGTTTGCCGTGGTGTTCATCTGCAGTGGAGGTAAGCGAATTTTCATGTAAATAGCGCGATATTATTTTCCATAATTTTTGTTCCATGCCAGTTGCTATAATGGTTTATTCCACTTTTATTTAGCATCAGCTCAAAAAGGCCGAGGTCGCTGTCCTGCCAATAACGTTGTGGGAATCTGTATCTATAATCCGGATGTGAATTGTTTGGATGATTCTGTTTGTAAAGGCGGACAAATTTGCTGTCCTCAGGGATGTAATAGTGTGTGCAGTGATCCTGAAACTGACGGTCCTTCCAAAAACCAACAATCTGGTGGTTGGGGGTCACCCAACAACCGACCTTCTGGTCAGCAACCTCAACCCACGGTGAGACAGTGCCCACAACCATCCGGTCAATTTGGCATTTGCTCTTACGATGAAAATGTCAACTGCCTAAGTGATGACGAATGCAAAAACGGACAAATGTGCTGCTCCGAAGGATGCAACAAAGTCTGCAAGGATCCAGTCACATTCCAGCCAAAAGTCCCAACCTCTGGCAGACGTCAACAGTTTTAGTGCATTGCTTGTAAAATAAATTAACTCTGCGAGGAAACAAGCATCCCACAAAACGATTCTCTCTGGTCATCGTATAAAATAAATCTCTCAATGTCAAAGTGATCTTTTACAACACATTCTCCGTATATCCCTACCAAAGCAGTTTTATTACTTTGTCAAGAAACCAAATTAATTTAATAAACCACGTACCTAAAAACACAATCACATGTAATTTACGCCAGTAAAACAAACTGAGTCTTTTGACGAAATTCTCACTTCTCACAGGAAGTTATGTAAAGGTCATATCTTTATTATACGCTCGTTTCATGAGAAATCCTTGAACAAACTTTAATAACGAACTACCGGCATGCTCACTCACTGGCATGCACGTCACGCACAAAAATCAAATTTCATCAGAGCAATAATCAGTTGCTCTGTTTTTTAGTTCACGACGAGTGCATTTACATTTAAGTATGCTATCCGCATAGCCATCATCATTACGACCCAACTCATAACGAACATCCATACACAACCAAAATCTAGAGGATGCTTAGATTAATTTAAATGAAAGGGCATTGCCAGAGTTGGGCCGTTTTACTACGCACGTTTTTTTATAGCAAAGTTAGATAAACTTGGGTCAAATTCCTTCTTTACTATTTCCATTTATCTACCACCAGCCCAGAAATATAAGTTCATGCCAGAGTTCCAGCTGAAGCGCGTAATATGAAACTACTTTCAGAGACCTTGTGTAAGGCTACATGTGTATTCAAAAGACCCGTGTTATTATATTACAGTATTTTAATGCATCTCCGTTTTGTGTGTAGAGGCAGCACTATTATTATCAGTAGATATGGTGAGGTTCTAGCCCACGAGAGTAAATCAGAATCAGTGGTCATCATCATGTCACGGTTAAGTGAGCTCCAAGCACGTATCAAAAACCTAATGTACTGGCACATAAAAGCCTTTCAAGGAGCGTACATAAGTAAGTTAACTGGTAGTAAGTATTCACCACACCAGCTTTTGCTCCTCCACACATTCCATCACCAGCCGCATTTAATCTGCTATATCTAGCTTATTGGCCAACTGAAACGTAAAAAAACCGTTCCAAACTTTCCAAGAAGTAGCCTCATCATCAGGAAGAAATAAGAGATTACTAGCACCCGAGCACGTCCATATAATCGCATTTTTGGTTGCGTACTACTAATACGCCACTGCTAGTTATGCATGTACGATTGCGGCATACAAGTAGTAAAGCACCAAGACACAAGGACAGCATCACACATCGCTGGTTATATCCTACAGGTACCTATATATCTTTTGGAAAAACCCGGGGTGTAGCTACAACATACTTGCCAAAAGAGCAGCCATAAATTTCTTGTCAGTCTGATAGTTCGAAAAATAAGAGTTAGCATTAATATCAGAGGATCGCCACCATCACTGATGCCACTTACAAAATTCTAACTGTCGGCCGATACGATACATGCCAAAAAAAACTCCTCGCCTATTCTGCGGTTAGGATGTGCAGAGAGTGAGATGACTGGAATAGATGCATAAGTTCTGGAAGGTTTCTTAGTTTCTTCCTCCCGCCGGTACACCCTCCAGCCAGGGTTTAATGGTGGTGATAATAATGGTGGTGCAACAACAAGGCTTTTGCTCCCAATACTTAATATTTGTACATGGATGAACGGGTATATTTAATAAGTGTGCTGTAAAAAGGATGCGGATTGAGGAAGTCAGGAAGAAGGCAGAAAAAAGTGAATGAACGAAAGTAAAAGTACAACCACGCGTATAGGTATATATTTCTAATAGGGTTTTTTGGCATCAAGACATACAAAGTTTTAATGGCCTTGGGTTGTAATTGAGCTGATATAGTGCGGTTTTTAATGCTTTGTTTGTTTATCCTGTCAACTTTGTCATTTTAACTGGGCATGAATGGCGTATCACATAAAAAAGGGAAATACATAAAAGAAGAAAAATGCGAGAGTTGGTTAGAGTTTGGCTGACTGTGATGTCGCTCCTCATTCACAGACATGGTTTATTGTGGGAGTGCATTTTTTCTGAGATTTTTTTTGTTCGTTTGTGGTTGTGTCTGTGACTTGAGTTGAGCTTATGGTAGAGAGAGACAGAATTATAAATGTCTGTTATTGTGATGTATTATAATAATATAGTGGAGGGGTAGTAAAGTAGGGCCTTGTGCTGTTTTGTGACAGGTTGTCACATGTTTGGAAGGATTTCCCTTTGCATTGGTTTACATGATATTATCTTAAGTTTCTGCGTGCATCAGCTAATTTTTCAAATTATGCCTGGTTTGATGCCTTCGAACTGGCTTTCATCCGTTCAAGTCCTTTTTGGCATTAACATGTATAAATGTACGCAGTCAACATACGCATTGGTAAACAGTAATATAGTAGTAGCAGTTAACGGTAAGAACTAATCATTTACTAATTTCTTGATGAAATGACCATGAGAAATTATAGCAAATAATGAGGTTTATTAGTAACTTTATGGTTGGTAAACAGTAATATAGTAGCAGTTAACGGTAAGAACTAATCATTTACTAATTTCTTGATGAAATGACCATGAGAAATTATAGCAAATAATGAGGTTTATTAGTAACTTTATGGTGCAATAACTTCCTCCCTATACCCGAAGGCTAATGGTACTAATTTTATTAATTACGTAAATTAATGAAGCATGCCACGTTAAAAGATAGCATGCCTAACCGCGATTACAATCGGTACAGTAGTGATCGACCAAAACACGGAATAGATAAAATGCTGCGTAAGCTCAGCAGTTAGTTTGAGATTGAGGTACCCATTAAACTGCTCTGGAATTAATTGCGGAAAAAGATATTTTGCTTGTGTGTTGCTCTCATTAAAACAAACGCTCTTGCAAACAACGACAAATCCTTGTTCAAATCCTATTTTTCAGATCAACGTGCCAAGCCTTATTTCTAGATCCCCGTCATTTCAGCTGAAAATTGAATTTTGTTCTAGCTTTACTGGAATCAGGTCGGAATACACAAAATGACAAAAGAGCGAGGAAGACAAGAGGGAGAAAAAAGGTAAAAAAAAGTAAAAGGTGAAGTGGCACTTTCTCTTTCCGCTTCAAGAGTTTTTCTTCACTTGAGAAGGTCCCTCTCTCGAGGCTAGCATATATAAAGCTGCAGAAAGAGCGAGTTCAGATTGCTTTACATCCTACACCAACAGCCATTCGTGCCACTTCTTTTTTCCTCTCTGGTTCCTTTCTCTCTCTCTCTTTCTCGGTGTTTGCTTTCTTCGAATTAGACGGTACGCCTTTTCATTCGTTTTCCAACATGTCGAGTTGGATGTCACACTTAATTTTTTGCTCCCAACACACATTAACAGCTACAACTAGAGATATCCTTGTACAGTTTAGGTGAATAGATATGTACGGTGATGAAGTCGGAATTTATAGGTAGTGTGTTGACACAATTTGAAATCCAGTGTGTCCCATTATATTAATATCATACAAAAGGAAATGCTAGGCTAAATAGTTGCTTTGTAAATAAGAGCTGTGCTAAATACGCAGTGTACCCAATCTTTTATTATTATGACTATATTCTCGATAAATATAAATAAACCGGGCTATAATAATAGCCACGACCAAAGAAAACTTGTTCCTATAATAAAATCGGCTTTTCTTCGTGGTCGGCTGCTGCTGGTGATGGTGGTGGTGCTGTTGTAGATTTTCTGCGCTTTTCCCTGTAATTCTTCTCGTCTCCCGCATTTACGTAGATCCCACATATTATTTTGCTTTCAGCAGTTTGTTTTATGTTTTAAGAATATAAGTGTGGTCGTTATAAGAATATAATCGATCGATCTGCTAGTAGCTCGACTCTACTACTTCTTCTACTACGAAGACTACTACTACTACAACTACATCTTCTCACTCTTCCATTCCATTAAAACCTCAAAGAAAAAATACACCCGCAAAGTCTTCTCTTCACTCTGTTTTATTTTATGCCCTTCTTCTTTTTTGGCCTTTCTCCCTTTCATCGTACATTGTTTGTAAGGCTTTTTAGGTAAAAAGAAATTTTTATACCGAGAAATAAAAAAACATGAGTATGCTAAGATATACTACTACTTATTTTTCCAAGACTGCCACCACATGTCCGTTTGTCGCGACCTCCCTTTCATCCACTCTTTCAGCCATTCATCCATCCGTCTATCTACTTTGTGCTCTAGAAAAAAAAGAAGTGGGAATAGCACAACAACTTTCTCCTCTCCGTCTTTCTTGTTGAAAGGCTGTTGTACTTTCAAAAGGGATTGTTCGGTTTTACATTATGGGGCTGCACGCTTCCAAAAAAAAGATAAAGTGGATGGATCGGATCGTGGCAGATAAATGGAACGTTTGGAACACGATGACTCGGTGTGTATATGTATGTATATTTACTAAAGTACACACCGTGTGTTTATATCCGGCCGGAGTTTATGCATGCATTGTACACAGTGCAGACAGACATAATGATATAAACAGGCGATAACCGCTCTACACACACGCTATCAACAGTGAAACGAACTGATACCGCGAAGACGTTTTCCAATACTAAGACGATAATGATATTTTATAACGACGACAGACTTAGCGTAAAACATGTTTAAAGGAGGGGGAGGAGCAGAAGGACGGCAAGTGCCGACTAACGTATAAAGATAAGTAAGTAGTGGTTCATCGACAGTCAATTCATTTTAATTCTCTACACTCACGCTTCACGCACCGCGACGACAAGCTTGAAAAGAAAACAAGAAGAAAATATCTATGGGACTATAGCGGCTACTTAAGATAATATATCCAAGACTGTGACGTGAGCAGTAGTAAAAGAGGAAAGATGGGTTGATGTGCGTGTGTGCCTATTTTTATGCCTTTTATCCACACACACACACACAAACACGCATGATTTTGTATTGTGTCAAAAAATAAAAGTCGAAAAAATACATGTACGCATAATTTTTGATGAACACAGTCGCCCCCCACACTAAAATATTAACCGCCCAATATTGACAGCTTGTGTATTAATAAAATGAACACGTTTTCCACTCACCCATTTTCTCTGCCAAATATGGTTGATTCCTTCACACGTCAAGTATTATGAGGTATTGCTGTTTTCTTCGGCGATTGTATATTTGTCTCTTGAGAAGAATGTGGGATATACATATACAACACAGGAGTGTGTGGTAAATGCCTTAAGAAGCAGGTGGTGATGAAATTAGGAATACAGGTCAGTGGAATCAAATAAACTGGTTCTTGCGTTCGTTCAAAACAAATCCAAAAATGTGGTAGCACACACTATAAGTCCGTTGAAGGAAAGGATGTCGTTAACTATGTTGAGGTATAACAAAGTTCCAGTACAACATCAATGCCTGCATCGCCTCATATATTATCCAATTTTTTTTGGAAAATGATACTGGCACCGGCAGCAGACCAACTGCCCTCATAACATAACTAAGACAAAGTTTGGGAGAATCATTGCAAAATAAATTGACGTGTACTCCACGAACAAGACATTATTATTGTATTGACTGCGCCAAAACATGTACGTGGTAAAAAGTACGTGGAGTGCCAATGGCAAAACTATTTTTGCTCTGTTGGTTAGATATACATGTACATTATTGACTAAACAACCTTATAGAAATCGTCATTTCTCTACTAGTCAGCAAACAACAACAGATTGCTTTTTCCTCCTTTCTTCTCTGTTTTCACCGATTTCATATCTCTCTCTAGCCCCATTTATGGGCCACCTCTAAATTATGTATAATATCACCTGTTCCATTCACTCAACCCCACTGTATTATTAATATTGATTCACTTTGTCTGTGTCTTGCCTTCTTCACTATAACTATTATGTAGGCAATGCAATCTGATCCAAAAAGAAAGCCCCTGAGGAGGAAGCCAACACCACCATCAACACGCCACCCGTGCTACCTGGTATGAATGCTACACCTGTACCTAACCTTACGTACACGACAACACTCGCTCACAAAGAACCATTTTCTATTTTAATCTTCGTCCTGCTGGAAATTTAAAACCGACTGGATAAGTGATAAAGATGGATCAGATTCCGAGCTTGGAATAAGATGACAATTTGTAAAGCATTGCTATCTACCACTCTCTCACATGGTAGGGTAAAGAAATGTTTATCGAGAAACTAGGCNTCAGATTCCGAGCTTGGAATAAGATGACAATTTGTAAAGCATTGCTATCTACCACTCTCTCACATGGTAGGGTAAAGAAATGTTTATCGAGAAACTAGGCTCTCATTATATGCGTGTGGCGGTTGTCCAAAATGATCTGTACGCCTGATAGAGTTACAAATAGGAGAGCGGCAGCACTCACGAAGAAACGGTCAAACCCAAACGATTTGTTTCTTGTTTCCTATTTATTTTTGTTTTTCTTCCCTCTATTTTTGATGGCAGTGTGTGTGTGTGTTTATTAATAAACATGTTTTATTTTAAAAACAAGCCAGGAGACAGACACGGACACACTTCCACCACACGACAAACTAGTCGAGTACAAGAACGAACACTGCTGGAGAAACCCTCTGGACTTTACCAAAAAGTAATATGTGCCACTTTATGTGCTCCCCGTACTATTGTAGCGGCAGCAGTTTTGCATTCTGTATTTTACTTGTGACGATTGGTACAACAAACAGTGAGAGAAAGAAAGAGAGAGAGAGAGAGCAAAAAACAGTTCCAGAAGTACCAGAAGAACCGATTCTCATAGTGGTGTAGTTTATACCTACGTACGTCAGCTAGTATGTCGTGTATATAGTAACTCTTGAACCAAGTCCAACGGCAGTGGCGTGTGCCTTCTCCCTGATTCACATAAGGAGAAAGTCCTTTCTGTTAAAAATTCCACCTCCATCGCACGCCTCTGCTTCCTTTGCCTAGCTCAATAGGACGAGTTCCTTCTTTCACAAAAACTCTCGGCTACTCCATCCGCACCACAATTTCTTTCTTTCCCTCTCTCTCTCGCCCAACTCCCGACACAACTATAGCATCTATCTACCTACCTATGAATGTAGCACGACACAACGGTGTATATTGGAATCTTCATGATGATGCTCATCGTAGTAGTTTTAGTTGTAGCAGTAGTAGTAGTGTTGTCATCTACCACACTCCAAACGCATACCTAACGGACTCGATATAGACATGCTGGTGCACAGCCAGCAGCAGCTTCCTTTTTTTCTGGGTCGAGTTTGCGGGATGGAGGATCCCTCCTCTGGCTAACTTGCAATATATGTGAGCTTCACTCCGAAAGATCTGGTAGTAGTAGAAGAGAGAGAGAACAGCAGCAGCGGAGGAAAGAATCAGTAGAGCGTTTATGAAAGGAGCTGTAGTAGGAGTAGAAGTACAATACTAACACACAACTTTGTGCACATACATACATTAAACATATACCACCGCAACTACAACTGTAGTAATAATAATAACACACGGGAAAAATACGAAGACGCACACATACACATAAACATTTTTCGAGGGAGAAAGAGCAAACGAGGAGAGTGAGAGACCTAAAGTGAAAAAAAAACTGGAACAGCGTGAACAAGAAGAGAAGGAAGATGAAGAGCACACAGCACGATGCATGTGTGTGTACGTTTTATGAGTATAATATCCACATTTTACTACTATTACACAACTCAGAGAAGTTTCTGAGTGGTATAGATGTGTGGTAGTACTGTCGATGGAATCTAAAAAAATCATGTCAACCAAAGCAAAGGAAAAAGGGAAGCAAGCTACAAAAGCATCATTATTCGTTTCGTTCGTTCTCCTTCCTCTCGATTTTTTCCCTTGTTCTGCTTCTTTTTTACCCGTATCAAGATGGAAATGGAGTAAGTAAAATGATGAAGCAAGAAATGTACATACTTTTGTACAGACACGGACAGAAAGAGTGAGAGAGTGAGGGAACGAGCGGCGACTGAGAGCGGATGAAATTTTGTAGAGAAGGAGGTTGTTGTCGGAACATTGTGCTCATAATAAGCGACAAGGCTGTGGCTACATAAATTTTTCCTTTTTTCTTCAACAGCATACCAAAAATCAGCAGCAGCGGCAGTTGTCGTTGTTCGTTGGGAAGAAAGGACAACCTTACGGACTCCCAGGCTTAGTCCAGAGAAGAAGGAAGAGGAAACTGTACAACAGAAGCAATCTGATGTTAGTAGCGTGAAATGGAAGTAGTAAATAAAAATATACATTCAAACAAACACAATGAGAGTAGTAGTGACGGTGGTACATGGTCGGGGTAGAAATACAAGTGTAGTAGAAGCCGAGCCAAAGGAAAGAAGTTGTTTCCAGACGAGATGGAAAGAAACCCAAAAAAGAATGCTGCTGGGTTGGTTGACAGGGGCTGAACGTTGAAATAAAATTGGGAAGTTGAATTGAACAAATAATGTAATATGCAAAATATAACAGAATGTGATGGGATGGAAGCAACAAACGCCGGGTAAGATATGGCAGTTTTATTAATATTATGGAAAGGAGGCACAAAGATCACAACTGCAATATCGGGGACGCCGAGGACTCTGTTTTGTGACGACTGCTTTGAAGATGAACAAAAAATGGCGTGTTTTTTTTTCTACACCCATTTTCCCTCTTCCCTTTTCGCTGCTGGTTCGTTGCTCTGTTGACTGTTTTTATTCCTACGCCTGGTAAAATTCAAGTGTGCACGCGAATATTGGGATCTATTTTCTTTTTAAAATATTTTTATTTAAGACGTGAATAATACACACAGATTTTTTTCGTAGATTGTGAGATGATCTGTGGGCTCTTCGTTTTATCTAGTCATTGTCGTCTCCATTCACTCTTTTCTGTTTGAAAAGCATAAAATAAACTTTGGCTTATGAAAATGACCCCCTTTGTTGAATTCCTGTTTTCCGTTGGTAAAGCCTGTCTATGAAAATTTCGCTAGGAACAGGTCTTTGCTTAATAAAAGTCTAGAGTCTAGACTCGAGAGAGGATATAAAATGGTATAAACTGAAACTTCTATTCCCTGTGTAGTGTTTTGGGCTGCTGCTGTTGTCGTTGTTGTTATTAACATTATTATTTTTTATATTATTTTATTATTTTACGTCTGTTTGGGTAACAATGTGTATAAAATATCGTACATCAACCTCTATGGGCTTTTTACAACATTCCACTGCAATAATAATTGTATTAGACTTCATTGGCTCGCGTGTATGTGTGTGTGAGTGGAAAAAAATGAGCATATAAGTTGAAACAGGCAAAACACACACACACACACGACTAGTGGCTTGCCTTCTGGCTCCTGTTTATATGTATGTATGTGGCTGCCATTTTACTGCTGTTTTACAACTTCCTCCCACTCCTCCTCGATTACAATACAGTAATATTCCATGTACGGGGACAACAACAGTTCCATAACTGCGGGAGTACCAACCAACCAGAAGGACAAACAGGAGAACAGTGGCGGTAATAGCACGGATGATTCTAGGAGCAGCAGTAGCAAAGCATGGTGATTGTTATGTGATGATGATCCTGGTGGCACTAAAATAATTGTTATTCTCTTCAGTAATCCCAGATTAAGCAATTCAATCCGAAAATGTACTTTTTGCTGGCTTGTTGAGCCTTCATCTGGCTTGGCTCTGGCGTAACATAACATGTTTTAGCCACCCCTCCAGAGAAAATGATATCCTAATGCAAATTCCATCGGTTTAGTGGTGGTAATAAATACCAATAGAATATAACTCTCGAAATTGTTTTATTTTATGTGTTAATATTGGGAGACATAAACAGGAAATGAAACAAGTTGAAACCGAGACTTTAGAAATTTGCAGTTGCTGCTGTTGTTTCATGCCTGTTTTGCATAATACAAGAGTACCCGACGGGGTATAAAAACCGTAATTCGTGATCTAGTTTAGTTTAGTTTAGATTTAATATTTTTAAAGCATACTATACAGGGGACCGACCAAGAAAGTTGGAACTTTTCAATTCCTACTTGTCTCGAGAGGAAACCCGACTTGTTCTTCCTTCCCCCACTTCAGGTAGTTACAGTAATTTGTAAAAAGAAAACAAGCAACTTGCGTGTTCACTCGCACAGACATCTTTCGTTCCTCCGTCATGAATTGCTATATCGTTGTCATCATCTCCTTGTCTGAAAGCAATGACATGGTGTATAATACCTGTGCTTCATTTTCCCCAAGCTCATATTCTACTGCGTTTGTGTGGAAAAAATCCTGCGTTTTGTTACCACCTATTTTTGTAACTACTGCGAAAGTTATTATTACAAAACGAAACGTGGGAATGCGAGAGTATCCAAGTTAATCGGAAAGGAGGAAAGTAAAAGTGGGTCATGGGGCTATATAATATAGTCTTTGGAATCAAGACCGACGATGGAGAAAGTTGGTCATGTTTCTACAATGCTTCTACTGAAAGTGCATTTAATATCCCGTCTCATACTGGAAAAATTGTAAATGATACAGCATGCCTGCCCAGTTTTTTTCACAAACGAAGCAGGGCAGAAACGAAAAAAAAGGTTGGAAAAAAGCGTAGCGTGACCGAAACACGTTGCAAGGCTGGCGTGGCACTTTTTTGTACGTGATTTGATAGGTAAGCAGGCATCAATATTATACGGTCTTTTATATACACTTTTACAATGTGTGTGCAAGAGCAAGTGCAGGTGATGGCAGGACGGGTCTGAGGGAGTAGAAATTATTAATAATGGTGAAGGGAAAAATACGACCGGTCGTTGTGATGAAAAAATAAATGCGTGTAAATAGGCTTTAGCTCAGTTTTAGTATAAAATGCATCAAAACAACCAGAGAAGTACGTGGTATACATTTTTTTCTGTATGTGCCTTCTTTGTTATAACATAACACCTAACATATGACGACATTGTATTTTCGTGTTTATCCAGTGGATTATATCCACCTACTACGGTAAACTTCCGGTTGGCACACCAAACAACATTTTTGCGCTACAATTTGTGTACATGTACAATGCCAACGTCTCTTAGCTTTAAATACGTTGTCGTACAGACCAAAATGAAGGAATTTGGGAATAAGCAGTTAGGGATATTAATGAAAGAGCAGAGAGAAACGGCACCAGGAGCAGTGATGTAAGTGATGTTGGAGCTATAAAAGACAAGTGAAAAATGGGTCTCTCTGGTGGTGAATGTCTAGCGAAGCCAGAAGGAAAAAGGGAAACAGGCATCAACGACAGGGGCAGGAGTAGTGGCGAGAAAGAGGGGAAAGAATGGAAAGATAGCGTATAAGATAAAAAGGATCCTGCTCCACTTTTAGCTTTAACCATGGTTTAACCTTCCATTTAGTTTACCGCATGGAAAGGAAAACGGTGAGGAAAGGAATACAAGACTCGTCTAGATTTTTTCCCCAGAATGTGTGAGTCGACACGACGAGCTCAACCGTATGCTACCGAATGTGGAAATGAGTGAAAGAAACCAGATGCAATTTATTTTATCAACGATGCTCATCCTTTGTTTATAATACCTTGACTTTATGGCTCAGGAAAAAAGGAGAAGCTTGTCAACAGCAGGGATCTTTAACCCGTAGTAAATCATTCACCCACCCACTTTACGTAGCAGAAGCATTTTGGCAGTATTTTTCATTAAATTGTAAATAATGTGTTTTGACAAGCACAACATTGCATTTTTTACGATGCTCCTGCCGGATTGCCGTTCATGAGTTCCATCAAGTTCAATAAGCATCAATTATGCATCTCGTACCGCACGGCCAGGTAATAAGGAAGGAAAGTTTTTGGTGTTGTGTGAATTTAATTCAAATGCATGTAGACTTACAGCTTTATTTTATCAAACAGTACGGATTAACTTGCACATCACTTAAGT
>JAHZNB010000717.1:0-21505 GCA_027744295.1 Callyntrura guangdongensis | reverse complement strand
TTTTTTTGGTACTACAAAAACTACACTTGTCATTTTGTATTTCTTTTTGTTTTTACAAATTTTTGTTTATATGGCCCGTTAACTCTGAAATATACATACGTATAAAAATATTTACAGTCCAAATATGTATAAAAAATTGGACAATTTTTCATGGACAAAAATTCTTCGAACTACGAAAAAATCCGCATGTCATCGTCATGTCCATCTTTTAATGGAGTTGGTTCGATTGATTTACAAAAAAAAATCTTCGTATTTCTCTTTTGTACCATACAAATCTTAACAACTACACACGACATAGAAATAATCGATTAATTCTTTATTGTTGTTTTTTTAATTTTATTTCTTTGCTACATAATTATCCTATTATTATCGGGGGTCATAATTTTTTTGTTCAACATGATACTTTGACGGTTTTTATTTTTAATTTGCTATAAAGTATCATTTTTAGAATGAGCACTGAATTTTATGTATTATTTTTTAGACCTTTTTGTTGAAGTTTTAAAGTTTAAATTAAGTTTAAGTAAACTCTCTCTGTGTTATGCGCAAAGAACGCGCAGTTTTCTTCTCCTGACTGGCATGAAATAAACTGCAGTACGCGACAAATGAAGTATTTTATTTTTATTTACTATTACCCCCCAACCAGCAGTTTTTCTAAAACATATTTATATATTTTTTCGTAGATAATGTTTGGTGCACTTTTTTAAATTATAGCAATTATATAGGCAAAATGTAAATATATGAAATAATTTATTTTTTCTAGTATTTTTTCTATCTTTCTTTCTGTTTGCATTTCTTTTCCTGCTACCTTTAAATATTTTTATATATGGCTCAGTCTTACTGTGTGAAATCATTATATTCCAAAGGGTAAAAGAATTATTACAACAATGGAGAGTTTTTTGTTTTCATTTTTTTCGCTAAAAATAAAAACAATGCGCATAGCATATATTGCATTAACAATAATATGCCATGCGGGTTATCGGTTATACTTTCGATTCTTATTCTTTCTTTTTTCCCTTCTCCTTCGACACAGACGCACAGACACAAACAACATTTTAGGTTTATGTGAAAGATATACCAAATAGGTTATATCGTGGGGTACCATATATAGGCCAACCAAATGGCCATAAATCAGTTTTCTATTTATCAGCCCTTAACACTTCCACGAACCACATTCATTCATTTGAAAATACTTCCCTTCTAATATATGTATATAAATTCTATATAGACATATACTGTTATCATACTTATAATTCATCTTATACAAGTATAGCGAAAAAATCTCTTTTCACCTGTCAAAATCACACTCGTCACCACCGAATAACATCGCGTTTTGTTTCCATCATTCATTATTGCCCACAAATGAGAAAAACGTGTCAAATAGACTTTCTGAAATTCTACCAACACAAATAAGTAGGTAATGTTATATAATAAAATTATTTATATAATATATTTTTTTATATATATAATACATTTTATGCACAATGATAATTTTGTCATTTAATCAATAATAATATAGTCAACTTAAGTCTACGATATTTACCAGAAATTTTTATGATCTAGCACACCACAAGTTCACTGTTATAGCCTTATACTCAAAATATTTTGAGGAGCCAAGTCCTCTACATAGGTATATATTTTCCTTGTTTTGTTCGAGCAATATGATGCCTACACCGGGCAGAGATCTTGATCTATCTGCGCCGGGACGAACGATACGAATTTATTCCTTAACAATCAATCATACTAAAACAATAGATATTGCACACACGTTCATCAAGTTATCATCTTTCTATGTACAAATATATATTTTAGGTAGTATTTTCTGTAGTGTTATTACAATTCCAGTTTTTGTGATCTGAACACATCCTACAACAATAGCAGATTTTGACAACAAATAATTTTCCAGAATTTTAAAGGGATAAATAACGATTTTTCAAAAATCAACGCTTTTTATTACTCTTTCTTCATTTTTCAGACTCCTTGTATTATGTTGATGGTAATCATAACATGTAATAATTAAATTGCGACAAGACGCACAACGACGAGCGCAAAAGGGTTATTATAATATTAGGTATAATATTTTAGTACGTATGTAATTAACAGTAAATGCTTGGTTTTTTGGTGATTGATGAAAGCAAAAAAGTTGCGCGGAAGAACGATCTACGTTACATAATAATAAATACACGTTAAAATTCCGATTTTTGTTTTTTTAAATTCCGATAAATATATAATTAATTAATTAATTGACGTTTTTCTCGCTGAGTAAACGCATTGTAATAATTATTATTTTAAACGAACGGATGAAAAACTCTCGAAAGATTAGTACACAGACACACAATATGTCATATACGGGTTTTGTAATAATTGATAATAAATCTTCGGTAAAAATTCCATATAAACTTTTTAAAAAGTATTTTGTTAGTACATTCTTTGTTATTATTAAGGGAAAAGAAAATATTTTTTTTTGATCGAACAAATAATCAGTTACTGAAAACGAGAATTATAAGATCGAGACGCGAGATACCTCGAACAAATGTAAATGTCGACAAAAAACTGCCAGCGCTTCAATACATGTTTTGAAGTTTGAACGCCTTGCGCCCACTTTAAATCGTTACACGCGATGAACGATGCAAATGAACTAATATTATAGTTTACTAAATAGCAATAATAATCGTAATAACAAAAACATGGATAATCCAGATCCACATTTTTTCCCTTTCGCATCAGCCGTTTTTCGTTGCATCCACCATAATTTTTGTATTTTATGACACTCAAATAAATACCAGACAGAATATTAGTCATCATAAGGGCCCCCTCCTATTAATCAACTTCAACCCTTATCATTAAGCTGTTGTTCTTTTCTGAAAATTTCCGCACCTCTCCAAAGATGCACAAACTGACAGGATTATTTTGTCTTTTTTCTAATGACTAATTCTGTTCAAGCAGCAAAAAATAAACGCGCTCAGCGTGTCAAGTGTTGATAATAACGGGTTAAATAACGTACTAATAAAACAAACATCAACCTACTCAAACCTTTCATTTTGCTGTACACATCAGAACGAAATTGAAACTCATATTTTAAGTAGATCTATGTACACCAGTTACAAAAAGATTATCTTTTCCAGTCTGGTTGTTGGTTGTTGGTAGAACATTTTTGGTTAAGTTACTTCTACTCTCCTACAATTTACAACAAAAAAGCAATTTTTACATTCATTTAATCATTTCATCAGTCTCACAGCCTTATACACAATCATACCTGCTATAGATAATATTATACACGTACCGGTTTTTTACCAAACTGCACTCTTCTGACAATATATACCTACTTGACAGACTATATAATTACTATGTTCTTCTAGCACAATATAACATCAGAAAAACTATGATTGACAACATCGACCAGAAAACGTATTTTATGTGCTTTAGTAGACCTAGCCTACCGTATGCATTGCTCTGAACAACAAATTAAAATCCCAAAAGTTGCTAAACTCAATAGATTCCATTTCTTTTCAAACAGCTCTATTTGCAATATAGAAGGGGCTGCACGTGGTTTCTTAAATAAAGTTATGACAATATAATATATTTTACTAATGTGTTTCAGCAGTACATAATAATGATCAGCCTTGCCAAATTCCAAGTCTTGTAACCCTCATCATAACATCCAATCTTTCAACCCTTCTTTCCTTCCTGCCATAATCATATCATCATCTATTATTATGCACAGCATTACTAGCCTCACATTTTCCGATAAATTTTTACTTTATACACTCCAGAGACAATAGTTTATTATGCTAATAGGTATGTTTCTCTTCAGACGTGAACAATAATTGGGTAACATGATATAAATCAGAAATGAGCCTGTATAGAATAGTAGGCAAGTCGGGGATATTATATGGTTATCTATCTACAAAAAGAAAAATACTTTTAAAATACTTTTCCCATTTATACACATACGCAACTACACTTTTCCGGAAGTGACGTTATATATCTCGATCCAGTGGAGAAATTGAGATTTTGAGATATATATTTCAATTAGTGGAGAGATGCACATGCTATAATGCCCTACTCCTCTATTAGTAATAATACTACCTTCAATTTAGTAATTGGTACAGGACAGCCCAAGAGCTGCTTCGGTCATACTCAAGCAAAGAGACTCCAAACGGGATGTAATATCCAAAGCGGACATGGTCGCACCCCCGCTACCAGCCTGACCCTGATTAAATCCAGAAGAATCAACTCCAACGCATGGTAAGCCGTGTTCATGTCCCATGGCAGAACCCAAAGCATCATGGCCTAGTCCAAGGGATGATACAGCATCAGGAAAGTTAAGCCCTCCTATAAAGTCTGCAGTTGTTCCACCCATTAAAGGATTTAAATGGTCAAATTGGGTTATTGGTGGAGACGTTGAGAGCCCGGGAGCTAGGAAATTCGGAAGTGGAGCAGATTTGGTGCGCTGGACAGCCAAGTGAGAACGAGCAGACTAGAAAAGTAAGATCAATGTTGTTTATGCCGAGAACTGCCTTTATTATCTAAATCAACATTAACAAAAATTCAGCATTTGTAGTGTTACCTCCAGGATTTGATCTTGTAGACTGGGTCGTTTTGCCATGAACATGGCATGGATAGAGCTTCCTGGTGTCCCCCACGGGGAATGAATGGAAGTCAGGGAGGAGTTCCCTATTTGATTGTTGATATTAAGAACTCTTGGACTAAAGTGACGACCACCGCCACCATTACCTCCATTGCCATTTCCATGCTTTGAGCTGCCGTTAAGACTTCCACCAGCAGGACTTCCAGATCCCCTGTGGTGGTGTCCATGCCCGTGAAAATGAGGATGTCCTACAGAATTTCTCCGGACGGTTGCATGCTGTTGTCGCCATAAAGTCATAACACGTTTCTGTTTATCTGTGAACGCTTCATGAATCAGGCATCTATCCAAAATGGAGACCAGCAATGCCTCACATTCTGCATCTGGGTTAAGTTCACACGCTTTCCCAATCACATGTACAATCCAAGTTGTCAATTCGGTGTCAGCCTTGGAGCTGGTAGAACTGGTGCTGCTACTAGATTGCTCCTCTGAACTGGTGGTGGATGACTGCGGTCGGTTGCTTCCTATAGCTCCAACACCAGCGGATGAGGACGTTCCAGCGGTCCCAGTTGTATTTTCACCACTTTTTCCCGAGTTGGAACCGGTTTCATCAGCATCCGTCGCCGTTGTACTTGAATTTGTAGCAAATGGAGGTTTGATCGGGGTAGTGAGCATCCATTTTAATTCCGTCAAAGAGTTTCGTAGAGAGTCCTTATCCCTTGTCATTTGATCTGACAGCTGCTTCAGTTGGCTGACTCGTTCTCGTAGCTTGCCAATTGACAGGACAATTTTGTGACGTGCCCCCTTTGTAACACCCTGCTGTTCCAAAACATCTTCTGATATAGTGAGCATCTCCTCAAAGGTAAGGTGTGCGAATAAGAAAGAGTACTTGTGTAGGCGGAGACTTTTCAACCAGGTTGGAACGTCTAGAAATTTTCCAAAAGGTAAATTAGCTATCAGATGAAGTATCCATATTTAGACATGACATCAACATACTTGCACATTATATTTCATGCTCTTTTACCGCTACTGTATTTGCCTTAGAGTGAAGATATTTGCAGTTTACGGAGACCTACGACGCCTAATTATACACAACCACCGTTATTACAATGCATAAGTTAAGTCATGGAAACTTGCCCAGTATGTAGTAAGAAATCCGATACCATCAAAATTGAAGCCAGGAAGTTGAATTAATATAAAAATCAAAGAATTATTGCATAAAAATGCAAATGACAGGTAGAATTTCCTAATTTAGGTAAAGCAACACCCATCATCATCATACTAAAAAAACCGACCACTGCACGCACCGTACATCCTTTCCCGTCAAATGATCTATTGTCGGTACATACAGCTAAACCATAAGCTTTTGTAGGTTTCATTATTGTTACTTTTGTACAAGTTTCCATTCATCTTTGTTTGTAAAATCTGCTCACAGTCCAACCCACGCTCGTTCGTACACTATATACCACACCACAGTGCAGAAACAAATAGGAAAATTCTTAGTTTATACTACCGGGAATTTTCACGCCGCTCACTGCGTTACGTTTGCTAGCGAATGCGAAGCTCAAAAGTTGACTTTCTTTTTGTTTTTGCGGTCGTCATTCACACGTCAAAGGACAACACGTTTATCGAACGCTGAACTGTTTGTTGGTGGAAACTGAATTTGACATTTTAGTGAAAGTTGAAGATAAAGGTAATTTACTTTATTTAATTGATAGGAGTGAGGACGCCTAAAAGTGATATTGAAACGGAAAGTACGATGTGGTTCTAATTATGTTGAAATGTTTTAATTGCTCATTTATTGGTTTGAATTGAATAGGCGATCAGTCAAAATGGCAGGTGGATTCGATTGGGCGGCGTTTATGAAAGATTTCGTAGCTGGTGGAATATCTGCTGCCGTATCTAAAACAGCTGTGGCACCAATCGAGCGGGTCAAGTTACTGCTACAGGTTCAGGCCGTTAGCAAACAGATTTCCAAGGATAAGCAGTACAAGGGAATGATAGACTGTTTTGTACGTATTCCCAAAGAGCAAGGGTTTCTAAGTTTTTGGAGGGGTAATACTGCCAATGTCATCCGATACTTCCCAACGCAGGCTCTGAATTTCGCATTCAAGGTAGGAGCAACCAAAAAATGTAGATAATTTGTATGTTGGTGTAACCAACTTGGTTATTGGTGTGAGTGATTCATTTTTAAAATAGAAAACGTGCTTATTTTGTACGGCAATATTTGGGGGTACTGCTGGAGGAGGTGGTGGGGACTAATTATTTACCAGACTTTTCGGCATCAATCAATGTTACACATTTCAATTTATTTGTATGCACACACTGACTTGCTTTGTAAACAAATTGTTCTATGCGTCAATAAATCAATGAACTACAAATTTAAACACGATTTTCTAGATAATGTAATGATTTTCTTTACCTTTCATCCCCGGATTCATAAATGTCGGCCGGGGGTCATCCAAATGGGTTTCGCTTCCTGATCCGGAGGAAGCTATAGAGCTTTGTGGGCTCACTTCTGAGGAAAGAGACAAGCTCCTTGGCTTTGGTGCACATAGCTCTTCCTATTATGTGACCATTATAAATTATAAATATTTATCACGCTAATATACGCAGCATAGTGCATAGTGTTTTGCAACTATAAACAAGAAAATCACCCACCTGCGACGTCCAAGCATCCGAATGGAGCACAGGAGGAGTCAGACTATTACTGCGACGGATGCGCTGATAATTTGTACCATAATTTCCGGGAGATCCAGACAAACTGTTTTGTTGTTGCTGCCACAACTCATTCGACGGCGGACTGCCTCCGCTCATAGGGTAGTGTGAACTACCACTTGTGCCGGGAAGCGACTGATCAGGTCCGGAATTGGTTCCAGTACCACTTCCTCCACTTGAAAGGGAAGTGTTCAACTGATCAAACTGTTGAAGCCAAGTTGAGAACAAACCACGATCCTCTGTTGTAAATGCAGGGTGAATCAAACTGTAGGAGAGAAGCTGACGAGCTTCCTCTATTAATGTGCTGTGGTCCAAAACATACTTAAGAACTTTAGGGATAAGGGCCAGGTAGATCCCCTTGACTTCAGAATTTTTGGGATTGAGCAGAGGTAAATGGGTAAGGAGGTCTCGCATAAGGGATTCTTTGGATTCTGTACTGTTGAGGGATGCGACGAAATCTAATATAAACATTAAGAATATCTCACAGTTAGACAAAAATGCAAAGTTGCACCAGTGAAAATTTACCACTGAACTAATTCTAACTGGATTTATCTTACTTGGGTCATTGGCCAAAATTTCGGTCCTCCGGAGTTCCGTGCAATCTCCTATTTGTCTGTTGAGAACGGAAGTTAAAAAACGCGCTTGGGTCGGTTGCAGTCTTCTGAGCATGGCTACCATTGCCACAGTCTGCTCACAAGGTGACCACCGGTCAAACCAGTTACACACTGTAGTCACTTGTTCCCGAAACATTTTCGTAGATTTTCTAGAATTCTATAACAAAACAAATAGAATAAATATTTAACGTTGTGTTCTGCAGATCGCCAAAATTATAGAATGAACAAAAGAAAAATGTCATTTGACACATTATTTTATCAATCAGCAGCAGCACCATAAATGCAAACAGACAGCAGATCCCCTCGTGTCATCTGCAGTGAACGCGCGTCCATTCCTATCCAAAAGCTATATGTACCCTATATATCCTATTATAAGCCTTACTGCAAAACGTTTTCCAAATAAAATACATAAAATGCTTTAACCTCGAAGGAAAGAGAGGGAGTAATTCGATATTTCTAATCTAATTATGAATATGTATCAACATATCAACATAAATATAGTTTATGTGTTTACCAAAATATGATACCAGTAAAATAACGTGTCCATTCTCTTCTAATTACGTTTCAAACAGATTTCACTTCATACACAACAGATACACACACACACACACAAAAGCACACATTCCGGACATCCGGATTACTATCACATCACGTGTTTTTTTACCACCGAATCCAGTGAACCAACTAAAGCTATTTTTGGGGGCAGCGGAGAAGAATTCATGCGGATGTGGCAACTGGCAACAGCCGTGCCATGCTTTTGTCTTACGGATCGTATATTTTCAGAAAAGACGACACAAGTGTTATTTTCTATTTATTTAACCTTAACTCTTGTTGTCTGTTAAACGTGTTCTCTCACATGAAAAGATGGAGATATTTTACCAGTCAGACACGTGCTGGTTGACGGCTTGTTGTCGTTTTTTTGCAGCTTGACATGAGTGACATGTTTAATATGTGTAAGCGTTGAAGCTTAATGGTAATAGTGTAATTACTCCTTACTCTTGTGCATTTCCCCGTTTCAACCCATATGCAAGAATTCGATGTATACTGATAGTATGATAATGGTAAATCCTCTTCAGTTCAAACAGACAGTCAACAGTCGGGTCGAGCCAGAAAAAATGTTATAATGCGTGGATTCTTGGAATTGAGTAGTCTATTTTTGGCTGTTATCATTATTATTTTTTCCCAGCAAATTACTCATGTGCTTGAGCCAACGCATTTCCCTTTGAGCCATATCGTCATTTATATTCTGTTAGTTCTAATTTGGTCTAAAAGTTTAAAATAATATAACAGTAGCATTTATGGTTTTGTTGGAATCCTTGGAATGGAACGTGTTAAAACTTAGCAGACAAACTGTACAAGAGTAGTAGCAAGTAACCCCAATAATTTGTAGCTCTGTTTTATTTTGTGTTGTCCAGCAGCCAGCAGTAACTTTCATGATATCATCGTAAATCGTAATGTGTAGCTATACTGCTAAAGTCGTCATTTATCACAACAACATTTTGCATCTGACATTTACCACCCAACAACTCAAATGATTTTTCTGCTTTCATTCTTCTAAAACCTCACACACCCTTCATTTCTTATAATTCCATTAGTGTCAATTTTTATAGAGTTTTATCAAAAAAGCACGTGACTTTCCACTAAAAGCACGAAAAAACAATTTCGACTCTACATCTCCACTTTGCGCGTTTGTGCTATAAGCGCTAAATCCTTTGAATAAGTAATGCTGCCAAAAATGAATCCTGTGTAAATATATTCAAGTTTTGTGAAATACCACATTATATGATAATGATGACGCACGACGATACTAAATATTCATAATCATAACATTTTCAATTTTTTTTGTTTCCTTTCCTTCCTACTAACAAAATAATATCAATAAGCCGCTTGCGCTTGTATTGCCTTGCCCTGCTTTGACATCACACACTGTCGTGTACCATTTTCTTTTTCTGATCCCTCCATCTATCACTGCTAATATCCTGCGATGACAATATGACAACTACTGTAAAAGTAGGTAGGTTTGTGTGTATAACGTGTATACGTTAATAAATTCATATGAATTATCATTCATTAAATTCATTAAAAATTTGACAGCGAAAAATTGGCTGAGATTTCATATCTTCTTGAGCTGCGGCAATATGCATAATATGCCAAATAAGCCAACCTTAAAAATGACATACGTATCTCACCAGACGACACAACAAAATTACAAAAAGGAAGAAATATACGTTCCCCATGTTCATATCCCCTGCATGTGAATTTCTTTGGGTTAATATATTGAAATGTGAAAATAGCAGCAGAGAGACAGAGAGAGAGTAGCCAAATGTCACAGCACTACACACCAGTTAGTGCAGTGTGCAATGCAGTGCCAACTTTAACCAAGAAAAAAGGAAACATTTTTAAAATCAAAAAAGGATTTTAAAGCTTTCTACATCAAATGAGCAGCAATGAACCAAAGAAAGATTGCAATGCAGAAGAACATTGAGTAGTTTACTTGCTACTACGAGAAGAGAAAAAAATAGGAAGTTTAAACCCATACAGTCACTCAGCAGATTCGAGCAGTCTGTCTAAAACTTCACTGGTTTTTGAACATATAAACTCTCTCTCTCTCTCTCTCTAACGATAATGACGAAAGATGAATTACATTAGCGCTAATAAGAAGTAATGTAGTAATCTAACAAGCATTACAATATATTAACGCATCTGGTATGTGGGTTGGGATGAAGTGTGGACTATTTTAAAAGGGCACCACCACCACCACCGTCTGTCTGTCTCTGGAGGAGTATGTATGGCTGTTTGTCTGTTTATAGTCAAAAAGCCGTATCGTTATCTATCTGGTTGTGTGTGTGTGTGTCGGTACTACTCAAAAAATTTTATAAACTCTTTGCATTTTTACCATTTTTACAACAGTGCCAGCAAAGCCACTACTTTAACTAGTCCAACTAGTCTTTATACTTTTACACAACAGCGCGTTCATGTAATGCCAACCAGTACATACACGTTAATCCCAACACATACTATTATCCAGTTTTTTGGTTTTATGAATCGAGGGCTAACGCGTACTTATGCGCATGGAAGAAAAGACGTCGACGAAGAAATAATGGAGGAACGCACAAAAAAAACTGGTTGGTTACGCTCGACAACTATCTTGGCATCCTCGTCATCCTCGTCATATCCTCATCATGAGAAACATGTAATACTGAGTGAGTACTGAGGTTGGTCCGTCACATTTATCATCCGCTTCGTATGCATATTACGAGTTACAAGTTGTTGATGATGTTGTGATATGCCTGTTTATGCATCCTTTACGCTCCATCATTGCCAGGCATGAAGATGACGACGACGGTGGTGGTGTGGCGTGGCCATGAATTTTTTTAAAACTTACAAAATGCATTTTAAATGCTAAGGAAGCGACTATCGTTCCTCACGTATTTTTAGGCTAATATATATACACACAACAAAATTACTACGTCGTGCAGATCAAAAGAAACGTTTTTTTATCCCCATATATCCTTCCTCTTTCGCATCTAAGTTACTGTGCTAAACTTTTCTTTTTTTTTCTTGTCTTTCCTTCAAACTCATTCATTTTCATTTTTTGTGGTCTGCGTTTGGTCCAATAATACAAATTAGGAAATGTATATGTGCAGCGTTACAACAATATTATAATAATGAATCATAAAGAATGCAAGCAGGATGCATGTTTACCAGCCATCACGTTGTGTTGTGTTGGTGCAGCTCAAGAAGAAGAAAAACACGAAGGAGAGCCAAAAAAAGCTTTTTAAACCAAGAAGAATGTAACACGTAATATCTCTCCTACAACAGCTAACTAACATACAAGTAAATGTATGTACCTATACAAATATATATAGAAAGATAATATTATGCGTACAATGCTGATGTGCATTTTCGTAGATTTTTTCTCCCATTTTATGCAACATCATCATAATATCATGCGCTTTTAAATATCTTCTCTTCTTCCCCTTCTATTTAATAATAATAAATGTTAATCATAGTTATTATCAGCTTCATTGATGGTTTTACTTGTTCTCTTCTTCCTTCCCGAGAGCTTCATATGTACATTTCTGCTATTTTTATGAATAGAATTCTGTCTGCCATGTTTGTGCGGTGGCCTATAGACTTAGCGATGATGATGATGATGCGCGTTTTGTGTCGTAGATCATTTTTAAAAACACTTTTTTCCCTCCCACGTATTGTTGCACCTGTCATGTCCTCGCAGCAGCCAACAGCATTGAATATGCTATCCGCCACCATCATCATCATCATCATCATCACTAGCATCAGTACAACCACGCTTTTTTCACTACTTCCAACTCCGTCAACCATACCAAAAACATCAACTTGATAATATTCTCCCTCTAAAAGTTGACATGCATTTCATGCAAATTAGGGTTGAAACTTTCAAAGGAATGCAGTAAGTATGTAGCATAGCATGGTACACTTTTGTATTTCTACGCACAATACATGCATGTACACAGAAAGAAAAAAATGTTTGAAATTTGACCAAAAATGAAATTTAAAAAAATAATAGTAAAATGACGCGGGCTTAAAAAGAACAAAAAGTAATTTTCAACATCATCGTTGTCGTTAGTATTAATGATGATGATTTTATGATAGCCCGGTCATACGTATGAATGAACCTGACGTGAGAAAAAGACCTTTTTTGGTTACTTCTTCGATACTATTGATCTGATGCTGAATAAAAGAAAAGCGCACACTTCAAGATGAGCAATATTATTATGCTTCCGTTCATTCTGTGTATATACTAATAAATAACTAATAATACACACACATTCATTGTGTGCGTAGTACAGACAGACGCTTTTCTTCTTTTGTGCAGAGCATGTGCAAGTGCCACTATAATATTATTGTTTGTCGTGTATAGCTATGCATATCTAGGTATTATATTTATTTATGTGAGGACGACGGGCGATTTTTCGTTTCTCCTCTTTTTTCCTCCTTCTCGCCTTCTCAAAAATGTTAGTTTTGTATTCACTTATAAATGCTCGCCCATGTTCTTGAAAACTGAAGACTTAATGAGTATACAGAATACAGAAAATAGTCAGATTGAATAGACGCCGAGAAGAGAAGCAGAGTTTTACTCACAGTGACAACAGTATAGGTCTTTGAAAAGTGAAAACATGATGTATATTTATTGAATCCAATAAAAGTAAGCCAATAACTATAGAATTATGATACCTAAATACTTCTTTTTGATGATCTTTTATAATATGTAGGTACAACAGTTTTAGTTTTACGGCATGTGTAAAAGGGCTTATAGTAACGTGATTGCCGTGTAAGCTGCCAGGACGTATCATCATTCTCAACGCCAATACCGTCAATCTGATTACNAGCATAAAAGCACGAGGTGAAAAAGCATATTTTGAAAGGCCTTACTGATTACACTACTACTCTTGCATCTTTTTACCTTGTATAGATAATCATTGTCGCGTTTTTCTTCCCTCTCCCTTCCTTTACCAGCAAGAGTGCCTATGTATGTGAGTTGCAAGTTACAATGTACATTTACGCCGTGTTGCTACTGATTAGTAAACGATTTGCGTTTGCACAGGCGCTGAAGAGCATAAATGTAAATCAAAAATGTTCTCTACGCAAAGTGGGCATTCAAAAGATATGAAGATGAGTTGCGTTTGTGATGTGTGTGTGTAGTGTGTGCATATATACATAAGCACTCCCTATGAAAGCTCTTTTGAATATTATTGCCTGTCTGTTACTGAGGATGATGATGGTAAGTAATGATAATGAACCAAGATGGATACCGAATTTCTTCATAGTCCCATATAGACATTATATTCTCGTCATCAGGATACAGTCGCTCTTATAGGTAACCATACTTAATGGTAAGTAATGATAATGAACCAAGATGGATACCGAATTTCTTCATAGTCCCATATAGACATTATATTCTCGTCATCAGGATACAGTCGCTCTTATAGGTAACCATACTACTACCTATATATCAGACAGAGAGGGAAAAGAAGAAGGAAAACGAAAAGGCATGCATGTTGATGGGATGATGACGACGTTGAAAAAAGAAAATGAAACCCAAACAATACCACTGCCCTGCTGGCCCACTAAACAACAAAAACGGCGTCGACGACGCCGTTGAAAATGTGAATGTGAGAAAAAATCCTTTACTTTTCACTTCTACCACCACCACACCAGCTAGCAGCATGAAGAATACAATGAAGGATGGTGTGAGTGTACTCATGATGACGATGATGATGAAGATGAGATGACGCTGGCGATACTTATCTATCGCTAAGCATATCTTTACAGAAATTCAATGGTATGAAATATGCATAGCCAGTGTCAGCCATAGCCACAGAACAACGAGCAATCGCACAAATAATGACTGGGAGAGAAGGTAACTGGTAATGTCGATACTATAAAAGGTGCAAAGGTAAGCATTATGTGCACTGCCATGCCATGCCACCATTCCCAAAAAATTCCTTCTTGGGAGGATATACTACAACAACGGCGACAACGCCGAGGATCCTATTTTTGTTCCGCTTTTATTTAATCTTCTCTCATTTTTTTATCCACTAAAAGAACACAACAATGAGGCATGTCATACAACAGTTTTCTTACTACTTTAAATTCCTATACACGCACCAAAAATAATGAATTCTTCATTACTGGTATCTACACCATTTGTCTGTGCTCCTCTTTAATTCTATTCCGCCTCTCTCTCTCTCGTTGGGGTGCTCTTGTGCATTTGTTGGTATGTCAGAATGGCCTTGGACTTGCACTTGAAGAAGTGGATGGAAAAATTCTGAAAAATTGCTGACGACAACATGCAACAGCTATACACTTCTATCTGCCTGACTGCTGTAACCAACGATCTATAACTGGTTAATTGCAAAAAGAGGGAAATTTTATCCTTTTAAAAAAGGTCAACAAAAAATAATGTTTCATGCTTTTGTGCACACGAAAAAACAAAAAAAAAGAAAGAATGGAAGCATGAGACATCAACCGCAAAAAGGAGCCGCGACGGGAGTGCACATCACAACAGGAATAAAAAAGGAAGTTTTATCCTTTTATCACATCAAATCATTAAATGCTTTTTTGTAATAATAGTAGTAAGTAGTAGTGTGTTGTGTCAGGTTGGCTGATGATTGAATTTGATGAGTTGCAAATTTTTTCAGGGGATTAACAATACAATTGTTGTGTTGCACATCCAATACCTTCCTCATCTATCCCATCATCACTTTTTATCTGTTTGTTTAATAACAGTAGTCGCCCATCAACGCCACTAGGGGCAGTGGTGGTCGTCACGATATATCCGTCATTTTCTATGCTACCATGAAATAGCCTTCAGCAAAAGCCATTTAACGATTCAATAAAAACAATTCGTACCGCAATTTTGCACAAAAAAAAATCATTTTCTGGCCTTTGTCCGTCTTCACCAGCACACACAAACATGTGTGAGAGCAGTTTACAGGTTTTCATAAGGAAAACGGTGGAAATATTTAAACTACCTTTACAACAAATGAGGAATTTTTTAACTGGAAGTGTTTACGGTTGGTTGGTTGGATTGCGTTTCGTACACCACAACATACCTACTGAAACCTTTACAGGTAATTTAGAATTTCCCATGAGAAGAGGTCAACGTTATAAAATGGAGAGTGACGTTTTTGAGAACCGCAACAACAACCATTTAAACTGTTTTTAATAACTGGCAGTTAAGTAATAAGGAATTTTGTCCGCCTACAACCTTTCCTTTTGTTTCTCTCTGCAAAAAAACGAAAGTTGCTTTTTCGTTTATAAACAACGTTTTGTGGTGTGGTGATGCGGTATTCGAATAATACAATAAGGCATAAAGTGTCTTGTTTGGTAACGCATCTAATAGCCACAGTCACATAAGTCACATAGGTATACCCACATCTTATAATATATAGATTTTCCTCCGTTATACTCAACAGTCAGAAGGCACAGTCGAGTCGTTGAAAGTAGCAACGAAAACGTCATGTTTATTCTTTAGACTCCGCGCCGTGATGAAAATCTCATTATGATTTGTGTGAAGCATTACATTTTGGTTTGGTTAGTATGGTTTTTGGCTGTTGTTTTGGAAGCAAGCTGGCAACGGAAGGTGTGACTTTTGAAAGTGTGTTTGCTAACGAACACACACAGCAGTAGTCTTACGCGCTCTCAAAGAGAATAACAAGGTACCAGCTATAAACCTCGTTGTCACTTAATTAACAAAGTCAGCCAAGAACATCAATATAATTAGCAAGTGATTAAGAGAGCACATTACATTATTGTGGTGATTGCGTTAGATTGAAGAACCCTTTGCCAAACAACCCTTTACAACAAAGATAACAACGGCGAAGCCGCAACAACAGAGGAAGCGAATGTGTCTGTGCCACGGCACGACGCATTACTGGTCTGGTGAAGCTCTGCATGAAGTACGTGTCGTCATTTGTCAACAAGACAATATTTAATGTAGGGGGAACGAGAAAACAACTCGGCAGTCTTTGAGACAGTTAAAAATTGCTACATAGTTGATAATTATATTTCGTAGTTTGTTATTACTTATTACAGTAGTAAAAGTTGTAGAAGAGAGCTATTCACGTCACTAATGAAGAAGTTGAGATGGCATAAAAAGAAAGTTTGTTTTGTCGTCGTGTTGGGCGGGAGTTCCGTATTTGTTTTTTGAAATAACTTGCGCTAGAGTGATGTAGTAATTTAGTTTCTAGTTTCTAGATGATCTTTTATAATTGCTTCATTTTCTTATTTCGTTACTGAGAATTAAAAGAGCAGCGGTAAACGCTTTTTCATAAAGTCCTAAATTTCAGAGAAAAGAAAAAAAATAATGAGATAAACAGTTGACAGTGCTCGAGTTCTAAATTGGAAAACCAAGTTACTTAGTTAGTCGGGGGGATGAGCAAAAATTTACGTAAAATTCTAATTGATTTTTACCATACCCATTTTGACATCTACAACTCTCTTGTTATCGTTGTTAACAAGGATGTTAAACTAATTTTCCTCGTAATTGTACTTCGTATGTCATCTTAGTCAAGTCAATAATCATCAGAATAATATAATAACGTTTATATCCTCCGTCAGCCAGACAGTCAACGCGTGGCCAGGGTTGCAGAACTTGGTTCGTGTTCTCTTAGTNCGCGTGGCACATGCAAGCGCAACGTGCTGTTGTGTGAGTGTAAAGAGATTATACAAACTGATATGGAAATATAAGAGCATCCAGCATCCTCCTTCGGTTATATATATTCTCAAGAAAAAAAAATGAAAAAAAAAGATCGGAATAATTTTGTTACTTTCCCTATCTCGTCTTTATGCTGATTAAACTAAAAATGTATAAATAAATAAATTGTTATCATCCACAGGGGCAAATACAAATCGGTTATCGAACAAGAAAAAAAGCGATAGTATATATGGAAGTGGCGTGCATGGCTGATAAATAATATACTTTTTTCTTCTGTTATAAAAAAATGTTTATGCTTTAATTATACGAGGTTGATGACTGCAGCTGACCTTTTTTCCTGGTGTAACATGGGCTGTGAGTTGATATTATAATATACTTTAAATTGTAATGCTGTGTTTTATCATCATCATCGCCGTGTACTGGCATTATTGTAAATGGCTGATTATAATTACGGATGGTAAAACTCTCTTGACATATTTGACTATCCGGGCCAAGCCAGTTTAGCCTTTTCTCTGAGTGTGTGACCTGAATATATGCGCATTTCCAGAAATAAGGAAATGGAATAGAAAGCGGACTTGTACGCAAATCAGTGCCTACAAATGTATCAAAATTATCGTGTTTGCTCTAACTCAAAAATTATACAAACTTGTGCGTTTACTCGGTATTATCTTGTCGACTTTCTGCTTCTAACATGTCCATGCCCATATGTTGTTGTGGCTGTGGTATGCATTATCTTTGCGCCAGTAGTTCTCTCGGATCAAAAAGTATTATGTTTTGTTCTTTGCATTTTGCCATCTCTCATCTGATAACGCCCTGAATGAAGCTTGATTTATTGGACAAGGGAAACGATGATGATGATAATGATAACATGAAAAGCTCTCCCGTTTTTGAAAGCAGTAAGCATTACATTTTGGTAGTACACGTTATGAGATATATGTGGATATCTTACCAGTTGGTTCTCGTAGTCCGTTTCAATCCTGTAATGCCCTATCTTATTCTGATGGAATTTCCTTAAAACCATAGCATAGCCGCTAAGAAACTCCTGGTTGGGAAAATTTATGTATCTCAAAAATCTCTTTGAAAGGTTGTCGACTGCGTCTGCCGCAAAAACAAACTATAACGGCAAAATCCTGGGAAGAAAGGTGTGACGTTTCTGAATGATGAGAATATTTACGCAATAATTCTCCGAAATGGAAAAGACAAGAAGCAATTTCGCGAATAGAAGCTTGCCTTTTGGAGGGTAACTATAACGGCAAAATCCTGGGAAGAAAGGTGTGACGTTTCTGAATGATGAGAATATTTACGCAATAATTCTCCGAAATGGAAAAGACAAGAAGCAATTTCGCGAATAGAAGCTAGCCTTTTGGAGGGTGCATACAGTCATTTTATAATTATACCAATGACGCTGCCAAGATTTAATTGAGTGTCAATACTAACTGTAGTTTTGTACTTGAAACACACACTTGAGTTCTTCTATAGCTTCACAGGGTACTTGTAACGAAACTGTTATACTTCAAAAATAACCTTTTACTCTGCGCACTTGTTCAGATTCCGGCGGAAACAGTTGTCACTGTGTAGCACCGCCACAGCAAGTCCTGTTCAGTCAATCACTACAACACTTGGTGTCTGATGCAGACGGAGAGGAGTGGTGGTACACAGTGAAACGAAATGAATCCTTGTAAATCCTCTCCTCCTTCAAATCTCCGGCATAGCGTATTTCCTTTTCGATGTTTTTAGAGAGTGTTGGAGAAAACGATGTTCACACTAGCAGGCTTAAGGGACGAATGAGAAGAGGAAGTAAAGTTTGCAGCTGATGCTAAGCTTGAAGACGTGGTAAAAATCCTTGTAACACTCTGCCTGTCAGTCACCTTCGTTCTGTGTGGAGCCAAGCTCATGTGTGAACGTGAGACGAGGTTTTTTTTATCTAACAACGATGCACCTCACCACACACACAACAGACGTCGCACACAAAATGCAAATACAGCTTTTAATCTGAATCTCTTTGTTTCAAAATGTAATCTGCTCCATGCCTCTTTTATTAGCTCTCTGCCTCTCCACATGAAACAAAATTATTAATGTACTTTTCCACAAAAATTATATGGCAGGGTTATCAAATCAGGAAAAAATGTGTACACAGTTAAATACGAGAGAGAGATATTGGTAATAATCTTGTGGTATCACTTTAGCTAAAAGGTGACAATCTACTTCAATTTCTCCTTATCAGTCAGAGTCAGCCCATATATCAATGTCTACATAGAATGACACATAGCCCCACCAAATGCACTTTCATAATCTACATATTATGCTTAAGAAAAGTAATTAACGCCTGCAAAATCTGAACAGGCAGATTTGAGATTTGTCATTATTACTGACAACAGACGTTTGTGTGCATCACTGCGGTCTGTCTGTACGTCTCAACGTCTCTGAATGAAACCCCAAGGAACTGTCTATTATGTAAGCTAGATTTTAGATTTGTCATTATTACTGACAACAGACGTTTGTGTGCATCACTGCGGTCTGTCTGTACGTCTCAACGTCTCTGAATGAAACCCCAAGGAACTGTCTATTATGTAAGCTTCCTAAAATATATTACACCAACTACATATTATGCTCTGGTGGCGATGATGATAACGATGATATGATCAGGTTAAGTCCAGATTTAGAATCATTTAGCTACTTACTTTTTCCTGTGCATGTATGTGGACTGTTTGAGAATGTAATCGTAAAAAATAATCTGCACGTTTTATCCGCAATGTTAAAGAACGTCACTACACAAACACACACTCGCGTTGACAAACAATTTATTAGGCTGTATCTATAATGATGATCGTCGTCGTACCAGTGTCAGTCTTCATAATGTTGCTGTAAACCACCAGCAATCATCATCATCGTCATGTTTTCAAATGTGTATACACATACGAGATACTACGTGTTTGTTTAGCAAAACGACCAGGGGATAGATATCATCCACCAGGATCATCCTTTTGTATTTTTATTCACAACAACGCGGTATAGAGTAGTACGAAATGAGAGAGAGAAAAAAACAAGTTCAAGTCACAATCAGTAATAGCTTGCGCTTTTTTTCCGGCCGTGATTATTTTTATAGTCAGCAACAACAACGCGACTCTCTCAACTCACATAATCACTAGTAGAGTTTTTAGTTTTTAGCAGAGACGCCGAGAGAGACTATAACAAAACAACACAAATTAAACTGTGTATTATGTATGCATTTTTTGGGATTATGTATGTTAATATTAATAATATTCCAAGTGGACGACTAGCCGTGGCCGTAAAAAGGAGCCTTTTTGAAACAATTTCAGTCTTGTTTTGTTTGCCTTTTTTTGCGCTGGCACCCCTACCAATAGCCACAGCAGCTATTACGTGAACGCTTAAAAAACAAAAAAAAAATCTCTTTTTATATCAACAACTTCACTACTTGGTCTACACAGAATAGTAGTAGTCTACCTAATAACAAAAAAGCGGCAGGAGCAGCGTGTGTACACGTCCTTACTTTACCAACCAAAGTTCAGTGAAGGAATGGAGCAAAAAAGTTGGTTGTGAGCAGTGATCAAGTCGTCAAGTCAAGTGAAGTTGGTCGAAAGAGAGCTCTTTTCTAAGCAGGCCGTGGTGGTGTGGTAAAGGCGAGCGAGTGTGAATGTTTCATGCAGGAGAAGCACTCTACACAAAAACGATCATCCACAAACAAACTAAAGTTTTTATGCCTCTCTCTCTCTCTCTCGACAACAGAAAAAAGGCTATTTACATTGTCGAGAGGCTGCGGCTGCAACAAAATACTCATTTAATATCATGCATCTACCGCACCACTAATACAACAAGATAAACATGAAAAACTATTTTTCTCGTTTTTACTACTATCAAGTGAACCGAGTACACTGAAGTTTACTGAGAGCGTGAGAGGGAGTATAGAAGACTCGAAGAAAGATAAAAGGTGGACAGTCAAGTAGGTGGGCTTATAATAAAAAATTGTACGTATGAAAAGAGAAAAACAATATGTTGTGATACAAAATCTTCCTGCTAATAATAATACTAATGAAAATACGATTACTTTACTTTTCAAGTCTGTCCCAACAACAACACTACCACATACATATAAAGTAATAAAGGCGCAGCATTGCATGATGCGTTGATGGTTGCATTTAATTTAGTAAGAAAACCTTATCAATTTTTTAATATTTAAATCTTAAATCAAAGGCATCGTAACATGTTTTACAGCTAGTAAGCAGCAAAAAGACTCGTCTCCTGAATAAAATAAATTTAAAAAAAATATTGTTCATTTGATTAATTTTAATAATTTGTGTTGATCATTGGCTGTTTGCTGACGACGTCTTCGTGGTTCATCTACTTTTTTATCTGTCGTTTGGCCCT
>JAHZNB010000716.1:0-21805 GCA_027744295.1 Callyntrura guangdongensis | reverse complement strand
TTAAACCCAACTAAAGAACAACGTATTCTGTTTACAGAAAATCAAAGTTAGTGGAAAAGACGGATGCAGGTTTTTTTCTTCTGTTGTGTTGTTGACGTGTGTGTGTCAGTCTGAATGGTCAATAGGGCCCTAGTATATAGGAGGACACAACCCTTCGTCTGTCACAGGAATAGTGCGTGGGTTTCTGCAGGAACAACTAAACTTAACACTTAAACTTACAAACACAAGCAATACTGCCCATGCATACCATTGACCAAATGCATCACTTCAAGTACTATCTTATTTTCCTTTTGTAACATATATACTACGCAGTTATTTGACCATATTATATTATATTGACACATATACATAATACATCCCTCCCAACATATACATATGGTTAGGCATAATACGTTGCGAGGGATGGGAGTTTTGTGACATTTCAGCCATGTATGTATGCATAATTAAATTTGTTTAGACGGGGAATTTGTCGGTGGCGGGCAGCTAAGTATTTTGGTGGTTTTATGGTAAGTAGGATGTTGTCTTTAAATGATCCTGATGTCGTGTCGGTGTTGTGGTAATAGGGGCGGCGGTAGTGGTGGAAGATTGGAAGATGAGAAAAAGGAAGAGAGAAAGAGAAGAGTGGAATTTGAGGAGCTGTAAGGGTACAAGCATTTCCGTTTCCTATCGGTAGAAGAAGTCACTCAAATTTTCAAACTTCATGATTTTTGGACGCTACGTAGCATTATAATTGTGTGTCGTCCTCATACTACTACCACCACTTAATGGCGGTTCCATTGTGGTATACTGGTTAACTTTCTGAAAATGTAAAGACTTTTATGTCCTCTCATGGCCATGTTACGTTGTCTTTGAGTACACTTTACAGATAATAAGTAAACTAATAATAATAATAAGTGGAATGAGAAAAACGTGAGGCTTTTTCGCTGCTTTTTTTGTTTGATTATTGCTTACTCATAATATTTGTCAGAGTTCGTTTTCTACTTTTATATTTGGAATCCTCATCCACAAACATCCTTTTTCTCGTCCTCTCGTTTCTGAGCACTTTTAGTTGGTTGTTGTGAGAAGTAAGCTTCCATTTCCTTTGTTTGTGATGCACATCGTCCAAATAATTTTTTCTTTGCTAACATAAACACATTCATAATATTGTTTATGTGTGTGTATCCTTGTACCAAGGGGAATGCACACACATCTAATGTTTCCTCAAAAAAGTTTTCTTGAACAGCATCAATACATTTGAGTGCATTATACTTACCCGTCCCCTATGGGAATAATTAAATAAATATTTGTCGAGAGATGTCACAAATGATTTTAAAACGCTAGATAAACGGGTATTTTCACAGCCCATGAAATGCAATGTGCTTAAGTAGGCATTTCCTCCCTCTCCTCTTTCTCTATTTTCCGTTAATGGTATTTTTACATCATATGTGTATATCAGTCTTTCCTATAAGATGCACACAATATACAGGTAGCTCATGTTATGTTCGTCAAGTTGTTCGCATAAAGTAGTCTGCAATCTCCCTTGTGTCCAAGTGTTTCTTAGAGTATGCATCCTTATGTCGTATTTCGTTTTCAAATACAAAATCGAGATTGAACATTTCATAAAGTGGAAGTTTTATTGATATTGAATACATACGCGGAATGCTGACACATGTCTTGGTGAGTACGATAGACGGTGGTAATAAAAGTTGTAATACGATACATTTATTTATTCAAAATGCCCATATCGGTAAAATATTGTGATGGTTTGTAGAGGAAAATAGAGATACAAGTTAACATATTTTTTTACAGCAAAATACTGTACACATGAACAATGATTCTAGGGGAGGAAAACGAAAGAGAATTTGTGTCAGTGTGTAAATTGTGTGTGTGTGTGAGTAAAAATAAAATATATTGTGGGATTACTTTAAAAGAAATATTTTACCTAGACCACTTGGGCTCGCTCTACGTTTTTGCTTTTTATAGACGTTGCAAGTTGCAATATCTCATATTTACACGGCGATGAAGACACACACACATACACACCAGTAATAGGAAAGGTTATTTACAAGGGCATGTAAACTTACACGATTGTTGCATTAGTGTTAACATTTACATGCATGATCATTGAGCATCATCATCATTACCATCATCATCAGCTCGTTCCAGTGTAACAACACGGCATTTACGAATCCCATTTACATCTCCACGACTGGCATTGCCTATTAGAAATAAATGTTGTCAAAAACTCGTTGCTGCATAATTGTGTTCTTCTTGCTTCCCTGTTATTGTTGGTTGGGTGGCAGGAAAAGGTTGTGTGGGTGAGAAGAGGTACAGAAAATCCAATACAGCTGTTGTTTGTCAGTAAAAATGTAATAAAATGTCGTATAACACATTGGTTTTATGGTGGTGGTGATGATGATATGCTTTTCCAGATTTAGATTTTTTCTTTGTGTGAATGCTTACTTGTTTACGTACTAAAATGTAGTAGAACCTAACCTAGTTGAAAGACTTTTAAGCCCGTCTTACTGTGCCCCCATTCTAAGATTCCAAACACACAGTACAGTGTATTCTCAAAGTGAAGCAGAGTCATTGGAAATCTACACGTTATTTTTATTGTATTACAATGCGGATAAATAGATACTACTACGGCGTTTTTTGGGATTTAGAAATTGCCGAATAATTTATAAAAAAAGCTTATTTTGTATTGCTTTTATGCCTCCTTCCGTCGACAGTGTCCTCCTTTTCCTTTTCTCTCTCTCCCTCATTTCGTAAATAGGGAAAGAATAAGCAGTTAGAAAGCAGTCAGTGTGCAAGCTAAGGCAATCCGGCTTGGCGATCCACCACCACCACCGTCGACATCTTAAAATCTTTGTAACCGTAAACCAGCTAAAAACTTGAAAATTTTTCTATACGTTTACACTTCCGTAGCATTATTGTGTATTGGTAAAGAAGCTGGCGTTATAAAGGTACTCTCCCGGTGAATGTATATATTCGTGTATAAGCATAATATTGGTTCTTCTCGGTCTTGAAATGGGCGTCGAACTGAGATCTTATGAGCTAATAAATTTTGCGACAGTTGTCGTTACGAGTTAAAGTAATTTCCAAAACCCATTCTCCAATGCGTGTTCTTAGTACAAACCTGAGTGTCAGCCACAGAGGAGTAGTAGTTGATTTATGGTAATGTTCCATCCAACCAAAACCATTTTTGTATATTTTCCCTGGATGAGGGAAATCTGTAAAACTGTACACTTTGTTTCTTTTTCTCTACTTCCTCCACAGTTTCTTTCTCTCCCGCTTTCTTAACTACAACCAACTTGCACCGCCAACATGACAAAAGTGCAGCAACTACACTTGCTACCACCGCTGTAAGACAAAAGCAGCAACACTACCCTTACAAGGAAAATCTCTGCTTGGTGGTTAAATAGGTGACGGTTTGATAATAATGCTTAAAAATCGACAAGATGGATTGCATCAAGTTTGGGATTATCATCCAAGTTTTCTCATCGCTATGTATGACCATCTTCGCGGTAAACGGGTACAGATAAAACGTTTTGGTCAAAATGTATATTAATTGATTATTAACGTTTCCAGGAAAAGGTATTCTATAAATAAGTATAACACGTGCGTTTTTTTAGTTTCTATAGTACTGTTCATTGTTCTCATGTATGTGGTAATTTTTCCCTGAAATTCAACATAATATTATGTCCTTATTTTATAAGGAGGACCAAGAAAGGTTTTTACTTCGTATTGCCCCATCATGTGGGCTCTTCATAAAAGGATTCCCAAGATTGCTTGTAACTTTTGCCAGTGCGTACAATTTAAAAAATGTTACAGAGAAGTTGTGCTGGACCACAAAATAAAACGTACAGACAGTATTCCCCTCGCAAGTATCACAGGCAATTTATTACCACCGTACACCTGCCTTGTATACATGCAAAAAATAAAATTTAAGTATACAATTGGGATAAAATACAAATGAAACATCAATACCTATTATATAACTCAAAAATTCAAGATGCCTTATTTGACCACAATGAACTACTTATCGATTTACTACAACAGCTGTTTACCTTGGAAGGTTCATGATTACTTCATGATTACAGATAAGGATTGCTTCACAAAAAGAACTCGTCACTGGACTGACGATAAAAGAATTAACTTGCCATATTTTTTACTGCAACAAGAAACCATTCTGCCCTGAAAAAACACTGGAGATTTTAACATAAAATGGTACAACTCTGTCAGTGAAGTAATGTGTTTGTCCCTCCTGTAAACATTTCTCCATTCCGAAAATGTTTTTCTTTAGAGATATTCAACGATTTCAAGCTACAAAATCTTCCACATAAATAGGCGCATAATAAAAAAATCATTGTGAAACAATATCCATTTTCTGCATCCTGCCGACTTGACAGATACATTATATACCTTGACTGTACAACGTGGGACAACCAAAACTTTAGTTTCTGTCTTTCAACTCTTCAAAATGTCCCGATTACCAGTAAAAGTTATTTCGTTTGCTTAAATGTGACTGAAATAACTATACGCTCACGAACCATGAGGGAATCCTCTTCGTGTGGAGTTCGTTTACATGGAAGGGAACTAATGGTGGTAAATGGATACAGTATTACGATGAGTTTTAGACTATCGTCATAGTCGTCAGTGGGACACCTGAGGATTTATCCAAGATTTCCGGTTCACTTAACGACTTCAAAAGTGAAACAGGCTAGTCCCAATCCTTTTTTAATGTAGTTCACCTTAGATCCTTTTTAGTGCCACTCATTTATGCAGATGTAAGTGTTTTATGGAGAAATATTGTTCCGATTGAAAGAAGAAGATGTGAGTGTATAAAGTTAACCCGTTGCATTTTGCTACTGCGTTTTTGAAAAAGGTATGAATATAAATGGAAACATAATGTTAATAATTCTGAGAGTTGCTCAAGAGTGTCTGTAAGGAATACTGTACTTTTATCCATGCTCACCAAGAAAAGAACGTCACAGACACAACACGGGTATATTTTTTCAAGAAAAACTTGTTATTGTTTCTTGGTTTAACTAAAAGTATTGCGCTTATTAACTACTGAAAAAGTATTCAGTAGTTAATACGTTCGTCTTCATGTCTGTCTGTCTGTGTCTGTGTTTATACCCACGATAACTTTTGAACGCAAACGAATTTTGAAAGTCTTTTTACGGCAATCATTAGGTATGGTCAATAGCTCTTATGAGTTCGAAGATGGGGGTTTGGGGTCAGCGGGGGATCACATTCTTTGCAATGACAACCATATCGGAAGCTTGATATTCTTACGGCGAGTGAGTGGACATTCATTATGCCACTCATCGCATTCCTCCGATGATGTAATATGTATACCAACATTTATTGTACATGTAATATTATAATGATATATAATATAAATATATAATTATTTATTCCTAAGAGTATACAGATACATAATGGATAGTTATGACACAGAAGTTATTATACCTACAGACACACACAGAAACAGATAGCAAAACAATCTCCTTAACTACTGAATCATTGTTCAGTAGTTAATAAAATGAAGCAAATCATTACATAACTAATCGATGAAAAATGTCATATAAATATCAATATCGCTATACAGTAGCTTATTTACCAACATTTTTTTAAACGAATTTACAGTTGAATTATACACTCCAACTAAGGAGAAAGCAGTTTGTTTAACAAAACGAACAAAACATGCACGGCCCTGTGCCTGTCGTAGTTTTTCTCCACAAAACACAACGAATACAATGAGAAGAATTGTGCTCATCGCTACATTTAAAAAAAACATTAGGAAAAGTTTTCTACTAACCGACGAATAAAACAACATTTCCAGAAAAGCTCATATTATTATACACATCTTTCTCGGAATCCTTTTTCCCGGAGAAGGAGGATTCATCCGTAAAATATCCAGAAAAATACGACAAAAACATACAAAAGTAAAAGTATAAATTTATCTGTACTCCAACTCTTGCTTTCTCTGTTGTTCGCTGTCTCAAAAGAATGAAATTGAGCAGTGGATTCCTGCAAAGTTGCATTGTGATTTCTCGCCTTTGCCTGATGGCTTTGGTTGACAAAAATTGGAACAATGTTGGGCCACATCAAAAAATGCGTAATATTGTGCCGCACCCTGTAACTAATAGATGTATTACTGTGTGTATTGCACAAAAAAATGCAAAACTGATGTGCAAGGTCCTTACCAATAACCACTTACATAGTATATGAGCAACCCAACAGCATTGTTGTTGTTCTGTTGGTTATGATAATAATAGGTAATATCGTCAGCATTACGCCGTAAAGTATATGAAGAAAAAAGAGGAGAAAACAGTAAAGTTGGGTGCTAGCATTATGAATCGTCGAATTTGGGTGTTACCACGGTACAATATTTATTCACTGGCATAAATAGTGGTGGCAGTTTGGTAGTTTAGTATCATTACTGCCTTAGCCGGGCGCAGTTTTGTACACCCTTTTTTTTTTAAAAAAAATACACATATACTGTATATATCGTCTTTTGCCTGCTCGGAGGTTAAGGGGGAAATGTCAGGAAATAAATGCAACTGTTGCAAGTCTTTCGGTCTATCCTGCCTGTATATCAGTTCCCTTAATGCTGCTTACTTTATATAACCCTGTTTCTCTTTTCCTTCCTCTTCTTCCTCTTCTTCCTCATCCTCTACCAAAGCAGTAAGCACTTGTAAAAAATATATATCTTCCTGGTGGCAGTTTTCTACACAAAGTGTGTTATGTTATTAGGGTGTAAGCGCCAGCAAAGCCGTTTCTTTAAGTATACTAACTTATGTGTATCTCTGCTCAACTACATGTCATTTCTTTTACTTTTCTTCCGTTTCTTCAACTTGTCTCTAAAAAGCCAAGCCGAAGAAGACATCCGTTTATTTAGGAAGCTTATAATAATGTGCCAGCAAATGAATCTCTCATTCTCTCTCTGGGCTGTATACACAATGGCATGTTTATCTACTCACTAGAGAGAGAGAGAGAGAGAGAAGACAAAAAACTGGAATAAAAGAGCGATGAAGAAGGATACAGCTTACGGATGGAAATCCGCACAACCATTTCTTCAACTTCCTCCCTCTCCGCCTCTCTTGTATCTAGGTATAAATAATATGCAGATACTTACATTTTCAACCAAAAGGGTTCTTAGCTTTTGATATCACACAACCGACCACTCTATTATTACCGTATGTGACTGGTTGTTTTAAATAAAATTTGGACAGTCTTTGTGTAAAGTTTCATCTATCCATCCAGCTAACCATATAAATTACATTGTTATGTGTTCTACTCTACACAACCTGGTAAATCCATGAGTTCATAAATCACATTATATCCAGCGGAAGCAAGTAGGCAATGCATTGTACATGCGTTTAACAAAAAATATATAGTAAAAACAGAGTTGTTTTTTGAATTGCTATGTATGAGTTACACGAGAGTTAGAAAATTCCTCCTGTGCGTTGTTCCAGATAGAAAAATAAATAAGTAACAGAACGTCATTTCATTCCTTGGCTATTACTCAGATTTTCCTCATAAAATTTCGTCCACTGCAACATTGTATTACAACTAACATTGTATTAACGCTTGCATTGTATTTTATACTACTAGAGGACGGTAAATGTAAATACTGTCAGACCTTGGTGTCTGAGTCTGAATGATGTGTTTTTTAAGTTGCCAAAAGTCCTTCAGAATAAATTAGGATGAAACGTCATACAAATAATTTTATCCTCTAAATTTGCATTTATTGAACTTTCTTCGCCTCCAAAATAGAAAACAATGCTTACAACAGCAGCAACAGCAGTAGGATTTAAAAAACTGATCTCTAAATGACACTATCATCTCTCCGTTTCAGCGTGACATACCTATTTCTTAAGAATTCAAACTATTTGGCACGCTTCCTGTTGTGTAGCTACCATGAACAAATACGTTGATGTTCTTGATTCTTGAGCATCTTGATGAGTGTAAACATGCTAGCTACTAAATCAGTTGTAATACAAATCATTGGAGTCATCATCAAGGATAATTTTTGTATTCATCTGTACTGAATATAATCTTGATGATTACTATTTTGATTATTTCGTTTTTTTCCCCGATTCATTTCAATTCACATGCTAGATTTGTATAATAATAGCTTTGTTGGTACAAACAAGAGAAGTGGACAGTGGACATCATTTAAACATGCACAACATCACTCAAGCATTTCATTAGTTCCATGGGGAAGAACATAAAAAAGTACATAATATCATTACCTAGACATATGTTTATGTATATAATCTGCATTTTAGGTAGGTAAATAGCTTTTACTGTCATGTTGTTGCAATAAAAGTATTATGCACTTTGTTATCTCGAGTAATCTCGACTCAAATGCAATGTCCTGCAATAATTATAGCACCCATGAAAGCCTCTAGTCATCAAATTTCATTGCCAATTGTCATTGCACTAAAACCAGGAAAATCGAAAAAATGGTTTAAATGCTAAAAATCTGTACAGCTTGCACTGCGACAAAACACATGTCCTGATTGGCTTACTGCATATAAAATATTCGTGATAAACCAATTTTTAATTAGTTAATACTTCTGTTTTTCCAAGTGCCTGGCTACTTCGAATTAATGATCGGATGCACGTAGGCGAGTGTTTCACATAACGAATTTAATCCTGCTTCATTTTTATCATATAGTAAATTTATTTGTCGTCAATTTTTTTAATTTTTGGCATAACCTCAAACTAAAAAACACTGCATGCAATGGACATATTATTTTCGTCATTGCGTAATCTGTTTTTGACTTTGAAATGTTTTTTTTTTCATTTTGAGCTCTTCTAATATAAAAAGATCATTGGAATTTTTCAAACAACAGGATGAATTTCAGTGTAGACATTTTATTGCTCCCAGTTTTGCAATGAACGACTAATGGTTAGTTCAGGCCCAAAATAGTTATGATCGTTATGATAGTCAATTACAAAAATGTCATTGTCTACCAAAGTTCTTTTAAAAATTTGGTTATTCCTATTTTCAGTCGGAAATTTTGTCGACATGCTCAACATTCCTTAAAAATTCAACACTCACCATTTGAACTCCGCATCAGTTATCGCGGTACATGTTGTCAAAGTCACATGTTCCACGCTGTGAAAATCATGTCCGTACTCACCATAAAAATGTATTTTTACATCTTTGCTGGCTTTTTGAGGAAAAAATGTTTGCAATAAAAAGTTAATTCATAATAATACTTATCTTACAGCGGAAAATTTTGTATGCGCTGCATAAATCGTACAAGTTAAAGTCTTTATTTATAAACATTTCAAGTTAACTTTGATCAGTTTTTGCTTTCCCTTGTACTCCTGTCAAAGGTTATTCCAAGTAAACCCTACTTTTCTATAAAATGTCCATATAAAAAACTAGGTTAACTTTTACTACGTACTTGTAAGTAGTATCCACACACTTTGTACAAATGCATTCATTCACAATAATTATACTTTTTTTATTCTTTATTAAGTTTTTTGTGCTATAGGCAGTTCACCTGTTTAAAAACATTAAAGTAGTGTCGTATTTACTTACATTTTTTTCAATTGCTAGACTTAAACTCCTTTAAAACTTATCCAACAACTAAGCATGCACTTCAGCGTCAGTGCAGCTAATGCAGCCCCACAAAAAAACAACAAAACGCCCAGCATTCTCAATTTTCCTCATAAAACAGTAAAATTAGCCCTGTTAAGCAGAACAACATTACATGTTGTTTAATTTTGAAAGTAGATGATACTATAAAAACATTCTTAATACCTAAGCACTCCTTTTTGTTCATGCCCTCTCGCTCTCACAAGAAAACATGCATAAATAGAGGAGGAAGCGAGAGAAGCATTTTGCAAGTTCAAAAATAAATCAGATCCACCAAGTAATGCACATTATTGGGTTTAAGTTGCGTTCGTTTTATGCATGTTTGCATTCGCACTGATGATGCATGATGTGATATTTTACTTTGGCTTTGTATAAAGTTTCTCTCCGATTCTTTTCTTTACACTCTCTGCGGTACACTACAAGAAAAACATTCTTTTATGCGTTTTGGCTTCTAATACAGTGTATCTCGAAGTGCAATATTATTATCATCTACTATTATTACAACATCTATCTCTCTCTCTCTCTCTTGATATTAACAATATTGAAGCGTGGCTCTTTGGTACTTCTCTTTTTTCTTATTTTAGACCATCACCATCTATCTTTTCCTTTTAATGCAACAAGACACACGGCAATTGCTTTTTTTCAACTCCTCGCCTTATCACATCATTCTTCTTTCTTTCTGTTTCATATACACACATCTTCTTATGCTGCACACTCATAATACATAATCTTTTTTTTTCGTTGGCGTAACAAACATTATATTTGACTACCTACCTGTCAGTTATTTGCCTACTGCTGCGGTTGTTGTAGCATAATATTATTATCGTCCTGAGTGAGTGAGTGAATAGATGTGCTCTGGGTCCATATTATTCTTTCGGCTGCGTGGCCTTTGAAAAAAGAAGAGCATTGGCTTGACTTGAGAAAACAGGTGCATGGATCTCCTGCTGTTACCCTCTTTCTGTTGTCTCTCATTGTATTAACATTTTTTTAATACATTGATGTAATGTAAATAGGTACGACGGCTGTATCATCTCCTTGTCGAACACAATTATCATCAGCATCATTACTTTCCACTCATTCAAAGATTTCATTATCAGAATGCTGGCTATTGTCGTCGATCATTTACCACCATACCGCATTTGTACCTCGACATTCGACATGCTTGTGTATCTCATATATTTGGGAATGCTGTATCACTTCTTCGTTTTCACTCGTCTGCCTTGACCCTGCCTGGGGAAAACTAGACTTTTTGACGGGCTTCTTATATAGCTACCGGTCTTGCGCTGGCTATTATTGTCTATACAACAGTGTGCATTGAAATGAGGCTTTTCTTTGTTCTTTTCGTTATATGGGGATAAACGAGACAGAGTTGTATACAACAAGCAATTTTTTTGCGTTGATACCATTTGACACTGTAGTCAACCGCTGTATTAAAGTGAATAAATATCATCAAGTAAGTGGACCAATTGACTTGTTTTTTTTTTGTTAAAATTTCTCAACGACAAGTTAGTTCGCTGCTGGTAAACTCTTTTATGTTTTTGTAAGTTTATGTCAGAAACAGCACCCAGCAGACAGTGATGGAGTTATTTTTTTAAACAGTGAGCAGTGGTAATAAATAGACGTTGTATCATCCCGATTTTGTTTTATCTACATAGAAAGAAATAAGAGTGGAAGGAATGACAAATGTGAAGTGAGTGAGAGGCTTAGAAAGGATTCTTTCAAGCTGGTTTGAGTCTTAGACTGCTGCTAACACTACGGGAGTTTTCGCCCTACAATACCACCACCGTCACCGGCACCATCAGGATATCGAGAGAAAGAGAGAGAGAGAACAAATACATAACACAAACAACAAATACTCTGCTATACGAAATCTGACGTCAACAACACCACCAACGTCTTTTTTCCTGTCTCTCCTTTTGATTAGTTCGCCATATACAAACATACTATCAATTTCAGTACGGACTAGGGAAGAAAATGCTGCTCTTTCTGTGCGCCTCTCTCGCTCTTTTTTCTGACTGATTTTGTTCCAAGCATAAGGAACTGATATCTGAAGTGAAAATCAAAGCCTCTTTCCTCAAATTAGCCTAGTGAAGATGACAAAAAGTGTTGTTGGGCTTGTGTAATCGAGAGATAAGGGGGTTGTAAATCCCTCTGTCTCAATCTCTTTTCGTATACATTGTCCTCTGAAACTTCATCCTCTTCTTGTCACTTTCCTTCCTTTGACCTTTTGTTTCAACATGTTTATCCACTCAATTTTTTCGTCGTAACTCCCTTACTGCCAAAAAAATTGAAGATTTTTACTGATGATATGGATTTTATATATTATTAATGCGTACGACACAACGACGTCGATGACTAGGATAAAAACTGAATACAAAAAAGTATATAAAAAAACTGGATATAAAATGTAGCTTTATGTGTGCTGCTCGTAGTAGTTTCCAGCTTTGTCTAAATTGTACACAAACATTATAATGATCACCAGCGCCGATTTTATTTTATCCAAAGGGAACAAGAACACAATTTAAAAGGGAAGCCCCGATTCTTGGCACTTTTATATGAAATTCTGCAAAGGAAAAGTATTATCTTTCTTGACAGAGCCATCATTCGTTTACAAACTTATTACGCATTAGCATTTTAGCTTAGTCGTGAGTTCTTTTTTTAAACAAAAGCCAGCGACAGCGGGTGAAAGAAAGAGAAGGTAAAAAACGACGAGAATGCGAGGAGAGAGTTAAGTAGATAAAGAAACATAAAAAGCGGGTGCTTACATAATGCTACCGCCACCGCCATCACCTTTCACTCTTCTCGTCTTTCTTTCTATCAACACCACCACTACCGCCCTCGTTCAGTTTTTAGTAGACGAGTAAAACTGTATAAATGTCTTTATTCATTGTTTAAAAGACTGTGACATTACCATAAAGAAAGTTGGCAAAAGGCGCGAGACGTTCGCTCCGTTGAAGAATCTCTCTAACATCTCGTTCCTCCGTGTTTCGTAGTTAAGTTTCAAGTGTGCTCCTTCAACAATTTTTCTAACCATACGTAAAGCTGCCACAATACAATTTCTGAGTTAAAATCAAAATCCGTACCCTGAAGGTGTGAAAAAAACTGGAGAGGAACAGAGAACTCTTTTGTTTGGATTTTTATGTACCTTGTACCCCTATAGGCTTATATAATAAAACTGGGCTTTAACACAGTGTACAAGCATATTTAACTGTAAAAAAAGAACAATATAGTCAGTTTTACACAGAGACAAAAAAATGAAGCAGTGAGTGGGATGAATGAGAGAGTGGAGAAAAAACAGAGGGCGATGGATAGAGTGTATTATAAATATGTGTATATTTATCCCTTGTACGTAAGTGTGTGTGTGTGTGCAAAGGCTGGTTTTTTAGATTGTGTAGGTGAATAATACGGGAAAGGTCTCCCGAGTGACTCATTTTATTCACAGAAAATACATTAGCCTGTCTCTCATTTCACCCGTCGTTTGTTTTAAGCCGTACAACTGTGTAGAGGAAGAAGAACGATCTGCTAGTTTTGTGTCTTGCGTCCTCTCTCTCTCTCTCTCTTTCTCTCTGTAGCTTATTTTTTTGTTCTTATAATTCTCTCTCCGTTTTTACTGCTCAAGTCAAATCAACAGCCCATAAGTTGGTTCTCTTGTGATTTTCTCTTCGCGAGAAGAAGTGACTTCTGCCAGAAAAGAATCATCATATTGAAAAAAAAAACGACGACAACGGAACTATCCTCGGAGTAGTATGTTTCTCTGAGACAACTGGAGCTAAAAATGTAAGCAAAAAATATTGTACAAAAAAGGTGCCTAGTAATATATATCAGCATGCATATTTTCGACGGGGCTGTCGTCTGCTGCTAGGTATAGGTATGTTTTTCTTGATGCGGTACATGGTAGACGTATTCTTTATCGGTTCCCCTTTTTTCTTTTCTTGTATCTTTCTTTACTCAGTATATCATCATCATCGTCGTCATCAGAGACGGCTCAAAAGATGAAGTGTCAACTTGGAGTGACTCTACTCATTCATTTTGAAAAGCTTCAAGGATGAAACGAGTGGTAGTGGTAAAGAAGAGAAAGATGTATGCTTGATTGTGTGTGTACTATGAATTTATGTATGTGTGACTTTTCTGACTTCATCATTATAACCCCTCAGAAAAAAGTTTTCATTCATTCAGAGAACGGTCTTGAGGAAAAAAATCAGTCAACCGGTGACATTAAATTTGCCTTGTACGATTTGAAGGCGGCTGTTACCGTTACATGCTGGAGCAGAGAGAAAAAACAATGGAAATTATTCTAGTCATATAAAAAGACAAATAACGTGCTACACTCCCACAATTGTTTCTAGTATTCATGTGTCGCTCACATTTGCTTTCACGGCCAGCAAGCAGCCTCAGCCTCGCTATACTTTCAGTTTTATACACAATTATATTTTTCACTGGGTTTTATTGTACAGTTGTTGTGTGAGCACGAGTATTTTTTTATTTCCGTTTTCAATTTAAAAAAGAAAAAAAATCATTATGATTATTGGTGTGTGTGTTTGTCTATTACTCTCAGTGTGGCGCTTTTGTACCACCCTGGGTTGAAATTTTCGGCAGTTGTAACAAGTTTAGTAGTTAATATTTAACACAAAACGGCAACTGTTTTGTTATGGTTTTAATTCACCTAAAATGTTTCCTCTGAACGACTCAATTGCGACAATAAACAGAAACATTTATGACTCACGTATGTACGTAAGCATGAAATAAAGGCACGATGGTGTTTCAAGCAAGGCGTGATGATGGCACGATTATGTTGATGGAGATCTGGATGTTATCATCATTATTATTTTCTAAAGAGAAATTCCTGTAGTTTATATGACCGGGATGAATGTTGCACGATGGTGCACATAAAGGATGACATAACGGGCGACAAAATACATAATAAAAATAATAAGAATGTTTTGTGTAGATTTATTCCTCGCCTTTTGCATGTAATATTCTTTTTTTCTTCTTCTTTTTAATCTGTAGTACGACTTAAAATTATGTCACTGCGGGAGCTATAATAAGAGTAATTGGGCACTGACAACGCTGCCTTTTACGTGGAAGACAGATATCTTATTTTGAAATGGAAAACAAGTAGATCATGCATAACGGAATTGGCTCGATGAAAAATAAGTAAATTACATATCTGTAATATATGTAGTAATAATAATAATAAGCAGTAACAGAAAATGGGGTTTCAATTCAGTATAGCAGTACGTGTCCCTAGTTGGCGACGAGTAGTATGTATATAAATAAATTCACGTGAGAAACAATGAGTCCTTGAGTTTCAGTGTCATTATGACCTCATTCCGCAAACTACGAAATTCATTGGAATCCCTCTAGAACAGTAATGTGATGAAAAACAACGATAAACAGAGTGCACCCCTTCAGTTTATTAGCCTGGTTTCTGTATAATATTATGCAATCCTAATTCCTAGCGCAATTCACTTCTTACCTTACACAATGGCCTGTGCCTATTACAAGTTACATGCACATTTGATACCATACTTGGCCTTCAACAACAATCTCCCCAAGCCCATCACCCTGTCTTTATGTCTTCATCAAGAAAATTTAATATAATTTTGCAGATGCAAACCACCGTTGCCTATCGATCCTATCGATCCACTATCAATGTGCCATGTCAAGTCTCGAGAAACATATAAACAAATGGTCTAATGAAGGAAGCAATAAAATTGGCTCGGGATATATTTTTTATTCCGGTAAATAAACTTAGGTTTCGTTTCGCAGCAAAGAGGTAAACTGGATTCGGCATAAAGACCCCTGTTTATTGTCATTTGTCGATATCATTATCTTGGTCAAGGATATTATGCCAAACAAGTTTTATATCTTGTTGGGCCCTGCAGTGATGATGCCGATACCGGCAGTAGTTGTAATCCGAGCATGTTTTTTTCTTCATTGGATAGAATATTACTTGGTGGTAATGGTGCCCTTGTTTGCACTATTTTCTCTACTTACCACCATCCTCTTCTGAGATAGCATGCAGTTTCAGCGTTGTTGTTCCCTCTCTCTTATTACCCCTGTAACATATTTCTCATCATTTGTGAGTTGTTCACGGAGCAGTTTTATCGTCACAACTAAAAAAAACAAGTTTCCCCTTATTATTATTATCATCATCATCGTCATTTTCTTCATGTTTCCATTGTCCAGCAAGACGAGCACGTCATTATTACCGCCGCATTGCCTCACTGAACATAATCCTGGTGGTAGGTAATAGAAGAAATGAACAAGTTTTGATTTGTTCAAGTGCAACAACAACTAAATATTATTATTATTATTGTTGTTGTTGTTCCTTCCTCTTTATGTTGTTCCTCTCTCTGTACGCGGCTGGTGCACCAGGGCCAGTTTACGAAAACATCCTGGGCTGCCATTGTCTTTCAAGTATATTGAAGCACTTTCAAACCCTAAAACATTTATCTTCTGGTAACATGAGTGTACCAACATGAGACGTGATATAATGGCTATTATGAATGCATACAGAGTTACGCTGCTTATTACGTGGATACAAAGTAGTCAACAAATATTATGCCCTTTCCTGCGTAATCAACTAACTTTAATATTTAGATGTTGCAGTAAAGTTGGCAGTTTCAGTGGTTGTAAAGACGGGAAAATAGTTTTAGTAGCGATTTGCCCTCTTCTCTGGCGCGGTCCATTGCTGTTTGTTGCTATAAACCCTCTATTTATTATTGTGTATACATTAGGGCCGCAACGTTTCTGCTGCTGCTTCTGCTGAGAGAAGAATTTTCATCAAATTGCGAGGGGCAGCTTAGAAGAACCTTTTATCCAAATAAGTGGTCATGTAAGTCAGCAGAATCCTAGCGAGCATGATCATAATATCTGACAAAGCACACAGTGTTATCCATTCATGTCTCTCTGGATGGTTCACCGTTTTCTCTCCTCATAAAATAACTCGTTACTACAAGAGGAGTAAAAAAATCAGGGAGTAAAGTGTGGCGAGTCTGTTCGCTTACTGTGACGACTTTATTGGCAATTTATGTGCAAGTCAGTTTACATGCACAGGTATAATAAAAATTTGAATGTGCTCGTAAGTATGTACATAATTTACCTCGGGTGAATTCCAGTCGTCATGACATAATTGTGAGATGTATCGCATTTTTTATTTCAACACCGTGTGCTTTTAAAGTGAAACATTTGTCTTGATGCGACTCGACAGGTAAAAGTGACGTTTGTAACAGTATCATTTGCACATGTTTTCATCTTTCCAAGGTGGTGAATTCCATTTACCCCAGCCTCGATCAAAATAATTAATTTTTACAACTTTCATCACCCCGTGGCCAAAAAAATTCCTCATAAAATGAATGAAGATGTGCCACGTAAATAATGATCCGTTTAATGTTGATTTCATTGTGGCATTACTACACAACAGCAACAGCATCATCAATGAAAAATTGCGATAATAAAACGAGGGGGAAAAATACCTCCTTGTATGAAATAGAGATCCAGAAAGAATTTTCCAGTAACGACCTGAGATGATATAATATGTATAAGAACAATGTACACTATTATGACTACATGTATTATGGACATTGAAATGGCAAGGAAAGAATTATTGTGTTCGGTAGTGTACCCCTCTTGGTAGAGGGTTACCTACCACCACTTTCAAGTGTTTTTCTCCTTCATTGTATTTCAGAGCAAGCAACTTATTATCTTGTATTCTTGCCGGTGTGTCTCTGTAAAATTTTGATGGCATACTAGTGTGGTAGTAAGGTAACGCACAAAAAAATGGAGTAGGAAAAAGAAGCCGAGAGGCTACGGTGCGGTGTGGTAGTGGCGAAGGAAGAAGGGTTACATTTAAGTTGCCTGTTTCAAACAGGCTAACGGCCACACACAACTAGAGTGTGTACCGTGGAAAGCTCTATTTTTATGAGTAATAGCGAAATATCCTTTTATTTTCGTACTCTCACCAGTGAGACACCGACACCACGTATAAACGTAATAGATATATATAGTGTATTGTACATCCAAGTAACTGGTGATGATGGTGGTTGTAGACCATCTTTTCACATCTTTTCTTGAAGCACTTAAAGTAATTTATCTCTAAACAGCGAAAAAGCTGAATTGTATGGCAAGGAGGAGAGGGGCTGGGAGCAAAGACGCAACAAAAACAGCTTCGGTGCCAACAACTGCAACAAAAAGCTTGTTTCTCTCTATCTCTCTTTTTCTCTCTTTGGTCTGGTCTAGTTATTCATTTCCGATGGCTAATATTTGAGTGGTATTCGTTAATTTCTTTTGAAAACAATTACATCTGAAATATATTAAGAGGGCGAGTAGCAGTGAAGTGAAAAGGAAAAGCGGAGCAGCCTTTGGTTAAAGTAAGGAAATCATCTTTGGTGGAATATGAGGAGGAAAGAATATTTGTGTGAGGTTCTGTGCAAAGGTTATAGTGATATATGTAACTAGATTTGAAACTGAACTAGTCATAATAGTAATATCAAAATGCCTAGGAAAAAGGAAAAGGATGAGAACGACTAGGGGAGATATATGAGAAGGGACACAACAGATATATACATATACAAAGTCACAAATTATTTTTCCATGCATGCATATAAAAAGGTTGAAAGAAACGGGAAGAATTGCAATATTTTGTGGTCTATCCAGATACCATTTAACTGTATAAAATGGTTTCGCTGCGTGTTTGACTTCGAAGGAATGAAACGGCACACACACAACCAACAAGCGTAGTTATTATTATTTTTATTATTATTATTGGTGAGTTTTGTCATTTTTCTTTTGGCTTCTTAAATAGTTATGTGGCAGTGGCAAACCTTACACAATATTTATAAAAACGCATAACCACATTGTCTGCCTGAGGAGCACCAGTAGTGGTGGTGGTTGCTTGCTTGGTTGGTGGATGAGCTGGTATGGCAGTATCCTTTCCTTTTTCCCTAACATTTTCATTTCCAGAATCGTAGCGATGATAAATGCAATATCCGTTGTTACCTTCTTGTAGCATAACGACGACGACGATGAGGTTGGGCTTTTGGTTCTTTTCTTGTGATCGTTTTCTTTCTTCCTCCTCTCTGCTTTCTGCTACTTTCCCTTTTTCCGTCTTGGCCCGTAGTAACAATAATAATAATATAATAGTAGTAATAATAACAGTAATGATAGAAATGATATCTGTGCTCTTCTTTGCGGGTTTATGCGTGAATGAAAATAGAGTAGGACTAAAAGAAAAAGAGATCCGGATAAAGTATTTTGTAAAGAAACAGGAATGCTTTTGGCTTGTGTTACCACCAGTTGGTTTGGACCTTTTTGTCTGTTATTGTCCTCGCGCTCTTGCTCTCTTTCTTCCTCTTCGTTGCGTGTTTTGTACAACCTACATTATAACAATATTAGTATGTATTATTTTATTTTGCTTTTTCTGGTCATTTTACCCCTTTCTGTTCTTCCTCACTGCCTCCCCGTTTCACGCTCTTTCATCATTTTTTTTCTTCATTTTTACACTTCTTGCCAAAATGAAACGATGCCTAACTGCTCTAGCTGGATAGAAAGATGATATCATCATACGTTGACTTCTTTTGTTTTGCTCTGCTTAGAATCTCTTTCTTGAGTGTCTTCATTTTTACACTTCTTGCCAAAATGAAACGATGCCTAACTGCTCTAGCTGGATAGAAAGATGATATCATCATACGTTGACTTCTTTTGTTTTGCTCTGCTTAGAATCTCACCCTTTCCTTGAGTGAGTATATACTTTAAAGATGTACAAAAATGTTTCGCCAGTTTTCACTGGTCTTTTTTTAAACTAAAAACTCGGCTGATTCCCACACAGCACTGAAAGGACCAACGTAATGCAGAAACCATATGCCTCTGCAAAACTACTAAAGCTACTTCAATGAATATCTCACAATAATCTGTCTGCGTGCTGCGGAATATTATTCTAGTTTCGTTTTCTTTCATTTCTTCACCCGAAGCAGAGCACGGCTTTTTTTCTTATCTTATTCCAAGCCTCGATTCAATTTGCATGCAAAGCAAGTCAGAAATGGTTTCTTTTAAAACAGTAACAAAAATTAATTCATTTATCTAAATTTCATTCTAATCTTCCTACGCGTGCATCAATGGTTAAAATATACGAGCTAGCAGGCGGGGAAGAAAAAATATAACAAGATATATTAGAACGATATGGTTTACACAATGTTTCAACGAGTATTAATTATACATGCCAAACTTGCGTGCTTATTGGAACGAATCGAAAGGGTCTGATTTCAAAAGAATCAATCTTTTCCATTTCTCTCCTAGAAGGATAAAGACAAGTGTGGATTTTATTATTCTTTCATTGTTTTCATTATTATCTTTCCTCTAATAAAATGTTCGCTGGGCGGCTTTTATTAATAAACTTTGTTTGTCGGCAGCAACTACGCTAAAATAACAAAATCAATAATCTACTGTTTACCAACCACGGCTGTGCCCCGTACCGACGAAATAAATCTGAGACAAAAGTAAGCCAAACATTATTTATATTTCTCTCAAGTCGGAACACAAACATTGTTATAGAAGAGCGGTAGTCAGTTTCATTCGTGAAGCTATCAAAGCTATTCAACTTGAGTATTTCAAACAATTGAAATTTAAAATTTGCGTACATTTAATCATATATTTGAAATAAATTATACATTCAGATATATATTACGTACCAATACAACTATGTGTCTAAACGGACAGAAACGTTTAATAACTAAAATTATTGACGATATAACATGGAATTACAGCCCCAATAAAAGTGGACAGCCCTCCAGTTGGCTATGTTAATTTTCCCCCTTTAAGAACACCCATTAACGTCCTCAACATACAGGCTAATATATCCTTAACTAAACACAACAATCTCTAGGAAAATACTGCTACGCCTCTATCCTCTCAGCAGAGGAAGGTCAACGAGTGTATATGCACATACCCAGTAGTACAACAATTCCTGCTTCTTACGTCTTTTCTTTTGTCATTGATACGACGAAATAGACAAAGATGTAGAAATTAATGACGTATATAACAAGAGAGGACTGACGATACCTATTCATCATCATGCATTTCAGACATTTATATATTATCATAATCATAATCGCAACAACAACGACTACTACGTCTATTGCCAAACTAATTTTTCCTACTTTTTTAAAACGTCTCTCGGGAACGTTTCCAGCCAGCTAGTTTATTGTGCTTATCACAGGCGGAATAAAATTACTTTATGGGAGCTTGTGCATACCTACAAACAGTGTGACTAAAAGGCGAGGCTTGTGTTGGAGGACGGTTTCCTGGGCAGAAAAATACTACATAATTAAGCATTTAAGAGTGCAAAGAAGAGGACAAAACTGTACGGAAAAGGGAAAAGAATGAAAGTAATTGTGGAACGAGGAAAGCATACAAAAACATATCAGCCTTTCCACGACACCAAAAAACACCGCCACTGCCAGAGCAAGTTTCGAATGAATGACTTTTATTTGCCTATGTGCATGTTTTGTGTTTGGGTTGTCAGGAGTCAGGGTTTCACAGGCCACCCACGGCCAACGAAGAGACAGGTGGCAGGCGACAATGTGTCCGTAAACATGGGGGATTGGTCGGTTGATATATAACCAGTAAGTATCGATTTTGTGGTGGTCCATCAACTGGTCGATGGCTGGTAGCCCACAATTTAGCAGGCTAGAAAGATAATCGTTATTCCGTGATCTAATTAGTTGCCGGCAGGGTTCCGGGCAGCAACCAATGTCATCCTGATTGCTTTATCAGAGTGCAGGTACAATCCGTAGACACTTTCCGTAATGCTTACCAATGCCCGGTAGTAAGGGTCACCGCTGGTCGTGGAGCACTGGTTGCAGTAGAAGGAATCCATGAGACAAAGATGAAAAGATGGAATCAAAAATGTATGCAAAAAATTCTGAGCACATCCCTGTTCATTGTCTTTTCTTTTTGTTGCAAGCCACTAAACTCATCAGAAAAAAGTTTTCCCTTCTGCATACTCTCTCTCCTTCTCGTCTCTCGTTTTCATAGCAAGTATATTCAACGTGTTTCTTAGTCACAGCCAGAGCCAACTCTGTGCGTGGTGTGTGTAGATTGTAGATGTGTACTCACCAACTCCAACTTTAGCAATCTACATTCACTCTATTGACGCCTCCTTATGCTAAACCATACACTCACTCTAATGGTTCTCGTTCG
>JAHZNB010000715.1:0-40446 GCA_027744295.1 Callyntrura guangdongensis | reverse complement strand
CTGTTATTATTTAACCTTCTTTTACATGCACAAGAAATTTCCTTTTTCCGATACACCCTTTATTTTCCACTATTCTGGACCAAAAAAGGCGACTTAAAATAAATGGACTATAATAGTCGTATTCAATAGTAGGCGTCCTTTTTTACTGAGAATCGACAAAAATAAAAAACAAATCCTTGGTAATCGACCGCGAGCTGTCCTGGAAACTCTTCTTCCCGTTTAAATGAGGACTTTGTTTTTTATTTTTGTCGATTCTAGGAAAAAAGGGACGTATCTTATTGACATGAATAATACGTTGTTCATGTCTCAACAACGATGTTCCATTTTACTATGAATAAAATGTATTAAATGTGTGCCAAGTAAAGGTGAATTGGTGAATAACAGGCTCCCAGTCCGCGCTCAAAAATCGACGTTCCGCGTAACCAAGCGAAACATTACGAATCCGTTTTTTGCATACAATAATAATAAAGATAAATGTCCATGACTAAAATGTTGCAATTAAAAATATCGACGTATCTCGTAATCCATTCGTAATCACAGAAATTATATATTTATTCTATGCTCGTAATCCATATATTTTTCCAAATAAAACATTTGAAACTTTATGGGGTTTTCTGTTGCGCTCGTGTCGCTAGTGAATTGCAAAACTGCCGTCAGTTGCGGATTTTAAAAGTTTGGGTAAGGAAAATAGCTATTTATCCTGAGGAATTTAAAAAGCAACAATTGGAATCAGATTAAATAATGTCTGACGAAAACCAAAATCAACCCTCCGGAGGAACGGATGCCACTTGCGCTGTCGGTGACGATGAGGAGGTATATACGGTTATATTAAAAATACCATGCTGTGAAATTATCACTAAAAATTAAGTTGTAAAAAACTTAAAAATATGACTACATCAGAAAGAAAAAATAAAATAAAATGCAATGATTGTAGATCCGGTTGGAAACAGCTCCTTTCGACTCGCGGTTTCCGAACCAGAATCAAGCAAAGTATTGCTATGTAAGTTTCATTGATTATCAACGATGCATAAAATTACGGGGCCAGGATTTTGAACCGTGCCAGTATTTCAAACGGGTCTTCACATCAATCTGTCCAAATGCATGGGTGGCAAAATGGAACGATCAACTTGAAAACGGAACATTCGCAGGAAAAATTTGAAGAACGTGTCTTCTTCGGAATCACATCTACCACAAAATGATTTAAATCAACCAAGCACACTAACCATCATCAAATTCGAACTTGGTAAAAAGTAGCATGCACGTCTTTTCACAGTTTTCTCTATTATCACTATATACATTTCATTTCATCTACTTATTTAATGTGAACTTCACAAAATAAATCGTACTTGTGTTTATTCAATAATGCCTGTTTGAACATTTGATAATTGAGTATGTACGTATTACTATCGATGATAAAAAACAACCTTCAACAATGTTTAAGTCTGTATGTTAAATACCAGCGTATTATACCAAAACAAAGTATTTTGTGATGAGATAGACAAGAAGGAAAGATCAAAGGAAGTCAAATACGTTTTTACATGCATACTAAAACTGATGAGGCTTACTGTCTCACTCAATCACCAGATATAAATGGTTCTAGGGTATGGGGATAATATAGACAATGGAACAAATCGATATTAAATCGCAAAGTTTTCCGTTTTTTACATCTCGATTTGCATATATATTGCAATATTCACTTTCTCCAATTCTTTATTTTTTGTGACACGATTGGTTTATATTAATGAAGCATTTTTGCATCACTTATTTGTCATATTTATTTCATGACGATTCGTTTAACATATTGTCTCATTTTGCCCCATTGCCTTGTTTTGATGACAAAATTCCCTTCTACAACACACTTGTATCACTTCTCCCCAATTCCTTCTTTAGTGACATAATGATTTCATTATAATGATTTGTTCTTTGACTGCAGTTTAAAAAATATTCCTAAAATTCGTCGTTATGTTAGTTCGAAAGTCGTTCGTACGGCTAGTTTGTAGTATATTAGACGGTAGGTTACTTTGAATTCCGGTCGTTAGACTATCAGCTTGAATGAAGTTTCGTACTCCTGTATAACAACAACAGACAACAACCCTTGAGTCATGCCATATTTTATGCATACTTTATCGTAATCCTATAATCATTTGCACATTGAATCATATCGAGCGAGATAAATGTTTAAATACTTCGAAACAGCTATATATCCACCACAAGTTGTAGTCCACAACTGTGCAGTGCAGTACTCACTTTACCATCACCATAAAATATCCGATACGAATTGAACGGTCTAGTTTATTGGGAAATGACAAACTATACAATTAAGTACCTTTATTTACGTGAGTACTATGTGCGCAAAGAAAAATAGAGAAGCCAATTAGTGGCTAATACTAATATCAATGAGACGTAGTTGTACTGGTAGTGTAGTTCTAGTCTTCTCTTGTTGGTTAGTCTGTAGTAGTCTTTATTAGAGATAGTTAGTAAAGTATATCGAGTCCGAAACAACCAAAGAGTTTTTGTTTGTTGTGCGCTTTTTGAGTTTCTCGCTTGTAGAGTGAGTAGTAAGTGAAGTGAGTGTATCTGAAGAATACGCAAAAATGTAGAGAAGCTTTTTACTACGCAATTTGTTTTTTAACACAACCACCAACAAACTTTGTGCATACATACGTTGTTTAGTATACTAGAAGTATGAGTTGAGTAGTTCTCAAAGTGTATCAGTCCTATCCTAAATCTTCTATCCGTTTACAAGTGCTACTGAGCTGGCCACGAGGAAGTAAACATTGGGTTGGATTTTGCCATCAAATACGGTACAAACAAAAGCATGTTCTGAGTTCTGTCTCTGTTGTATATGCGGTGTATGCATCATTTGAATTTGAACGAAAAGTTAAAAGCATGCTGTAGAAATCGGCTACAATTTTGGAAAAGCTGTTTTAAGTACGAAGGTTAGGGCACTGAAACGCATTTCTTAAAAATCAAAGTTAAATTTACATTTAGATTCCAATCTGCAAGGTTTGGCTATTAGCCGGAAAGTTCAGTGTATATTTTATAGGTTCAGATTTGCAAGAAGGTTCCGCCAACCGTGAAGTCTAAAGTTGAACAACTGCAATGAGGTCTCTTCCTAATATTCTAATTGCCGGTAAGATATCGATCAAAGATTTTTTTTAAATATGGTATTGAACAATCCAACAACCATAAAATGAAAGTGATAGGCGATCTTAAACTGCACATACAGCGTTATTCCATATGTTCCAAATTGTATTTGAAAATAACAAGATCAAATGTGACAATAATGTGAAACTTGAAACAATGATTAAAGTTGGATAAAATCAATAAAATAGAATGCTATCTATAAAATCTATAGCGTGTATGGAAGTTCGGGGCTTCGACAATTTGACTGGTGGGAACGAATACAATACAATGTTCAGTAGTTGACAAGTGCACAGCACGCACAATCTCTTCTTCTGAGGCAGTGGATGTTATGACAGATGTGAAAGTTTTCTTCTCGTTAAAATCAATTTCCTATTTTCCAGGCACTCCAGGAGTTGGTAAATCCACACTTGCTCAACAGATTGCTGAAGAGACTGGATTGGAGTGGCTAGATATAAGTCAAATTGCAAAAGAAAACAAATGCTTAGAGGGTTATGACTCCACATACGGTTGTCACGTCTTAAACGAAGAAAAAGTAATTTTTGTGCAAAATTATAAGAATGATAGTAAAATAAAGTAATACAAAATTCGTAATATAATGTATTCTGGTTTATTTATAGACCCTTGATGAAATAGAAGATCGCATGGAAGAAGGTGGAAAAATTGCAGATTATCATGGATGTGACTTTTTCCCTCAAAGATGGTTCGACATAATATTTGTTCTACGCACTGATAACACAGTTTTGTATGATCGTCTGGTTGGAAGGTAACCGCATTGTATTTACGAAAAGTGTATTATAAAATGTAAAATGTAAATGTAAATTGGAATGTTTGGCATGATTAGAGTCAGGGTTGTAGTTTAATTTTAAACATTGTTGTTTCACAGGGGTTATACAGGAAAGAAACTGGAGGATAACGTACAATGTGAAATATTCCAAACTGTTCTTGATGAAGCTAAAGAATCGTATTCTCCAGAAATAGTGTTCGAACTACCATCAAATACATCTGCCGATATGGAATCTAATATTGAGAAAATTACTCAATGGGTCCAGCAATACAAACAAAATGTTATTCGAAACGTATAGCCAAAAATCTCTTATTTAAACATATTATTTAGCCGTTGTACTGATATCGTCTCTTTCAAGTTTGTTGCTTATTTTTCCATATTGATACCTGTTTTTCATTTCTCTACTGTTTAAAAAAGATGTATAGCGGGTAGATTATTTCTTGAAACCAAAAATGTACGAGAACGCTAGAATATTAAAACATAATCGTCCTTATGTTACAAAATTACAATTACTGCAATTGTATTACAAACATAAATCCGAAAAATGGTTCCAGAGAAAATAATAATAAAATATGCTCACGTAATTGTAACAAAAACTGAAATTATGCAATCAGAATTGTATTTACAATTTCTTTTACCATAAGCTCCCGATCATTGTTAGCCACCACAGACAGAGCAGTTACATTACATTGTTCATATTTTTTCCCCGACAAGTTTTATTTAGATTAGACTAAATGAAGAGATTCTTTCGATTCCAACACGTGACAATTTTGACGTGAGTAAGTATGCGATTTTTATGGAAATGCAATGTTGGTCATATAATATATATAGGTATATCACAAACAGTCAATTTGTGTATCTCTTGCCCACTGATATTTTCGGCGAATCCATCCAATCCAACGGAGGTAACGATTTATAAGTGATTTCTGTAAAAATGAAATATTAAGATTAAAGGTAATACAATTATTATCAGCTGGAAATACTGTTGTGTCACATTGTCAATTGTTGTATTCCAAATAATTGACTACAGTACTTGACTGTTATGCTTTTCACTTTTATTTTACATATTATTTTAAAAAATACAGAAAGCCCACTTTACTTAGCATGAGTTTTTCACTTAACTGCCTATAAAAGTTACCTATTATTAACTATGCCCCTTACAAAGTGAATTCGTGCATTTATTTGCAAAATGCTTGATTGACAAATAAGTAACTGTTGTAGAAGACAATGTTGTTTCTGGAATACTAGAAAATCTTCTTATGTTTCGTGTAGATCATTCAAAATATTTAATGAAGCACTTTATTGAGATAATTAATTAAATGTCACATGATAAATGAGTTAATTATAGAAGACCTTTGCGATATATAAATTTCTTCGTCAATTACACGTCCAGTGACAACTTCAAAAGTACATTCGAAATTAGAAAACAATAAAATATAGCTCCAATTTAAGAGAAAACAAAAATATTTCGAAAACTCCTATTCCGTCATGTTGTGATACATCCGAGGAGATATTACTTTAAGCATCCTCTTGACGGCTATACTCTCTTAACTGTATCAATTAATATTAATTTTATATTTATTTTGTATTGTTGAATAGTAGGTAGTAAGTTTTCGGTTGCAATAATGTATTTTACGTAACAATAGCTTTTTGTAATTTATATGAAGTTACAGTTTTATGTACATGATATAAATATATTCGTACACTAGTAACCGTTTGTAAAAACATTACACACGGAAGTTATCACTGCACTGCTAAATATAGTTTTTAGCTAGGTAATATAAAGATTTATTCTCTACTCCGTTTTCTGCTGGCAGTACAGCTCCTTAAGGGATTTGAGTTCGTCTATCAGAGCTTTGTTCTGGTTTTCTAACACAGCCACACGGTTCTCAAGGCATTTGATGTACTCCTTCTTCTTTCTACGGCATTCCCTGGCAGCTTCTCTATTCTTTAAGAGTCTGATTTCTCGCTTTTTATTTGCTTCATCCCCTCCGTGTTGGCCTCCAGATAAACTGCCTGCAACTACAACAGATGAACTGCTTGAAGATGAAGAAACGGGACGAATGGTATATGTCTGAAGCTCGCTTCCGACTGTTAATATTATTGTAAAAAGTAATGGATGTGATTAGGTCATGCACAGGTCCTTCGGACTATGACACTGTTTCAACCCAATCATATCGGCACTACTTCTTTGAAAACCCAGTCAGGGCAAGGCTTCGTTTACAAACATATGAGATCCTTTGGTATGCATTATTTCTGAATTACCTGGAACAAAAAATTGCTGCCCATCTTGGGACTGGGCGTACTGCACTATTGTTCCACCTGCAGTTCCTGCATTCGTCATGGTTATAGTTTGAAGTGCAGCGGCAGGCCCGTTGGATGCCTCCGCTGGGACCTGTCCCAAACCCAGGGCGTTAGCTGGTATGACTTTCACTACACCTGGAGGGTACTGCGTATTTCCGATCACTATTCCTGCACCACTTGAACCGTCAGCGTCTTGACTAGACTCCGAAGTTGTCGCTGAGTCGCCTCTATCTCCTGTTTTCATAAGCATAAAAGCAAAGAGCTTATATGACATTTTCCACTTTGTAATATTTAAATGTATTATTTACGAAACCATACTATTGGCATATTTTAGAAATCTGCGTACCTGAAATTTCTGCACCACTTAGCTCACTGAATATTTTTCTATAGGAAGGCCTGCGCGACAGAATTTCTCTTCTTTTTTTATCCGAAGATCTACCAACGAAATCTGGATGATCAATTCCGTCGTTGGACAGGGATTCGTCACTGTGGGGACTTCCAACTACTTGCACAGTTTGTATGGCACCACCAGCAGTTTGGATTACACTGGGATTTTGTTTCACAAGGATCACGTTACCTTTTTGTAGCAACTGACCGGCAGCACTTTGTATAACTGATGGAGATTGGATGACACTTTGCTGGAATCACAAAAACAGTTTAAAAAAATTAAAATACATGATTCATACCAAGTTTATATATTGTTTTTAATTTATTAGCTATTATACAGATCAGCAACCAAATTCAGATATTTAGATATTTACGTTCATTTTTGCACGTGTCTCTCACACTTGTGTAAAATGAAAAATTATGAATGTGAATTGCTGATGAAGAGCATATCAACTTGAACAACTTTTAAAACGAATACAAAAATCAAAATTTGCAATAATTGCAATGATTAACAGAGGATTTACACGGTCATCGACTCATACGGGTACCGCAAAAATATAGTTCATTAAAGTAAAATAAATTTAAGATAAAGACGGATAGCCAAACCAAAGAGAGAATATTTATAAAATTTTAAATCAGTAAAAGTATGAAATAAAAATTGCAGGACTGAGAAAGTAGTGCATGCTAAATCTATACATTTATTTAAGCAGTTGAGTAACGAGATAATACCTCAACTATAATGAAATGCATACAAAATGGATCAACTACTACAAACGTAACTGCCAATAAAACATAATGTGTTTTGTCACAAAATTACGCATTGTTATCAATATACCTAAATAAGTTCAGATTATTAACGAGAATCAGAAATGGTAGGAAAATTAATTGCTACATATACGACAGATGGTATATTGTATTGTGCTTAAATTGCAAATTAAGTAAGTGCTATAATAAAAGGATCTTGCATTCTAGCATCAACCTATTAATTCTCTTGGTATACTGAACTGCAGTTGTACTGAATGCAGTTGTATGAAATAAAATAGTTAATTTGAATAGACAAAAAATAGTTGAGAATTGAGAACTTTGAAAAGTGATGTGCAAAAGTAAATTGAGTCTGTCAACAGTCCTTGGTTGTCTAAATACTATATTAAATCATAAATCAAAGCACGCAAATTGCCAAAATAGACCCGAATAAAAACAAATACTTCCAATCATTGGAACGGATAATTTAAAAAGAAACGATCAATAAAAATGTACATGAGTAAAACGGAGCAGCGTAACATTATACAGTTAGCAAAAAAAACATTTTACGTCTGCTGCATTGATTGGATGGAAGCGACAATGACAATGACGAAAAATGAAGTTACGGACGGAAAATATTTACGGAGCGTACAAATAACGCTTTTAAAATTGCGGCTTGCACTACTAGGGGATGTTTAGCGAAAACGTTTAGAACACCTGAGGAACTGTAACATGCACAACGCTCAGTCCTGATGATTTGGCCATGGTCTGTAGTTGCTGACCACTTAGGGTCGTTATTCTAACCGGAGCTGAACTCGAAATGAGACTTGTTGCAGAGGAAGCGATTGAATGAGGGTGATGATGATGATGAATATTATTTCCGGATGAGTTTATCGACGTGATTCTACTGTGACCTCCACCGGAGGAAGTTGACAACGCTGCAGTTGTGCGCTGTCTACCATGTACAGATAAATTTCTGCCTGAAGCCTCCAGGTCTGGATCACGTTTTACGTCAGCGGGAACAATTACTTCCATCTAGACCGCCACTGTGGAACGGTTTTGCCAGGAGGGATTCGATCTGCAAAAAAGTCGAGAAAATCAAGAAAATCATTTTTACTCACCTTTAGTTTTATTAGGAACCACTTTAAAGGGCAACAACGAAGCACAATTTCCTAATATTCTTATTCAGGTAAGCTCTTTTCGGTTGGCAATGAATTTTGGCGAGATGATGAGAGAAAACTATGTTGCTGATCGAAAGCACGTAGGCACACCAATGTTATTACGTAGGTACTGAAGTCAGTCAAGTCAGGACATATGCACGGTTACACGTAATGATAATGACGATGACAATATTGACTATTGACGTTAATGGTATTTTTAAGTCACAGTTTGTTTCCTTTAAATCTACATGCTTTTATCCTGGAGCCACTACCAGCAGCAATGTTTACGTAAGAATGGTTCGCGGTACGATTAAGCTAAACTACGATCAAATTGGTACGTGTTACACAGCCTTGTTATGTTATTCCTTGTACATATTTTTTTGTATTTCCCCAACCAACAAATTGCTTTTGAACTGTATAGGTTTTTATTTATTTACTGTCTGTCGGACTACGAAAACACAACTAACTTAACTTTACGATAGATTGAGCTCGTCGTTTTGCTTACTGCGAACTGAACCCTTTGTTGTTTATCCTCCTCATCTTACATAAAATGTAATAGTAATGAGTGCTTAAATGATGTCTAGCGTAAATCATGGTCTCTCGGTCTGATGCTATCCTCGATAAAAATTCATGAACATTCAGACTCACAGCAGCATCATCATCAACCAACATAGGTTTGCTTACACGTTCATCATCATCATCAACAACGTACCATGTATGCATGGACGACGTAGGTAGGAACCGTGCTTGTGCAAAAAGTACACAGACTATAATAATATTTCGTGCGTCATCACTACTTTTTGCTTTTTCCCATGAAAGAACGCAACTTGCTTCTCATAATAACAGCAGAACAGCAGCAAGCGCCTAGTCTATAACTTGTGCATGGCAAATAGACTAACGACCAACCTACCTACCTATCTCATAAAAAGCAGTCACCACCAAATACTACCACCACTACTGCTACTTGTGCTTTTTCATACTTCTTCGTACCACTGATAGGCTTTGTGCAAGTTGTTGTTATGCATGATGCAAAATGTTTTGTGAATAAGGAGATGGAGATGATGATGATTCTACTTTTCAGGCGGATAATCATAGTGGTTTGCACACGTCATCGCATAACCCTTTTGCCTTTTTTTACTATCGTCATCGCCATCATGAAAAATCCTTACTGCGTTAATAATAATTGTGGTAATGAGAGTGATTAGATAGAGGTTCACGAGATCGCGATACAAAAACTAACTTGTAACGTGGTACTATGCGTATGAACGAAAACTCACATTTTATTTCAGACAAACACACACACATGTAAATAAAATCAACTTTCCGTGTCAAGCTGCCGCGGAGAATTCCGACTTTGGGGAACTACTATACCATGTTTCGTGATGAACCTATTTCACATACGTCTATTGCATTGGCAGCAGCCTTAACATTGAATTGAAACGCTTTATATGCTTCCTTTCTTTTGTTTTTGGACGAAATAACCAGTTGTTGTTTTATTGTGTGTGTGTGTACTATATTTACAATTATTTTAGTGTAATATTTTGATGGTACAATGTCGGAAGGATTAGCAAATTCAAACCATGTTTATACGCTAGTTGGGTAATCATAACTGTTGGTAGTGCAACTCTAACCTGATGAATTACTGCCACTACTGTCAGCAATCAGCGGCACTTTATCTAGCACACAGACCGGCCAAACGGACAATAATATTGAATTTATATTTTAGGAATTTTTCAGTTAACCTATATAAAAAATATTGGCAACGTGGACGTTTATGCAGTTTCATTTTTGTGATTGCAATGGAAGTGTGACGATTATCACCTCAATATGACATTATTGTGAGGAGTGAAAATGTTTTAATCATGATTTCTTCACTAGATATACTCATGACGGGTGATATGAACGGTATAATCATGTATGTATTTATCTTGATTAAATATTGTTAAAAAAAATATATAATCATGTCAAAGTCAAGTACCAAGATGCGCACACTGCTCCTGAATGTCATGCAGAAAAACTTTCACAGAAATTGTACAAAAATACAAAATGTCGCATTACCCAAAAATATACATCAGTCCAAAAGTCTAACCCGGCTTCTTGGAAATGAAAAAAAAAAACAGAAAATTTTTGTTCTAATTTTCCTAATCAATCAAATAGTCATTTGAAATCATTTCAACTGTAATGTACCTATTCTACTCGTTGCTTTGTAAGGTATCTCTGCCTGGGGTATATGGTATATAGCATAACATCAATAAAATGCAATGCACCCACGACCTTGACAATGACAACTCCGTGATTGTGATCCGTTGGTAAAATACAGCCTACATTTTGCAATAAGCTTTATGTTTGCGTTTGTAATTGGATATGATATAGTAAAGAGTGTGCGTTTGTGGAGCAGGAACGCTAGCTCCTTTTTGCTACTTTACTACTACTAGTCGTTAGCACTTTGCAGCACAACACGGTATCGAGATAGAGATGGAACTGTTTCATCATCGCTCTCTACATGAAATACTTAATAAGTATGAAAATGAATGTTGAGTATAATTTCAAATGAATCTCTAGTTCCACGTGTAAACAATTTTCAGAATAGGAATTGGTTAAGCACCACGGTGTCTGGAGTTTAACGAAAATTGCTCAACAGAAAGAATGAGAGGGCTAACTGGTCATAACGTTATAGACTTTGGAAGATATGTACACTGGTTTCAAGCTTAAATGAGCACGATTTTTAAGATAAATGCACAGAAATCAGCAAATCAGAAGAAAGGTCACTTTCTCAGACAGGATCAAATGGAATTTTCTCAGCGCAATTTGGTTTCATACTTTTACACGCACGACGACGCATGATCTTGTGTAGTAACCAACCTCAGCTCTTACTTCTCAGCACCTTGTTGCTAGTTATATGAGCCGGATATGTAAGGTTAAAAACTCAAAAGTGCAATTAGTTAGTTAACTAGAATTTAGTTGATTCGAAATACGACTAAGTTGCTGGTGCTTGGGTAAAATTTACGGGTGCAACCTGTGTCCACACTATTATCTGTCTCTGTGTATTTACAATACTACAATACATTGGTTTGAAAATAGTGAATATGAGACGCACATTTGCTAAACATAAACTACGCGGCTACACACGTGGTGGTGCATACCTGCTTTAGCTAGCAACTAGCAACATTTTTGTACATTTCCTAAATTCTTGGTAAATTGCACATTGCATTACCTGTATTATTGGGTGCTTTAATTTTTAAAATGAGGTTCCTTCCTACTAAACTTTTACCCTTTATGAATTAAAAAAATGTACACAATCGTTATTACCATTTTTTAAAACTGGCCATCGAAACATGACAGATCATGGAGCTTTTCATGTTTTCCCTCCGTTGCACTTTTCACAAGAATTATTAATAACAAAATATTGCTTATAAAAGTGGCCACACATAAACAGTTCAAAGAGTAATAGAAATATTTTTATGGAGGCTGAGACATTCATTCAGTTGTATGAAGATAACAATGCGTGTATGCCCCCAGACAAATATATTTGGTCACATTTTGTTTTAAAATATTTTTATGTGTAAATAGTCCTTCGTTGAGTTGAGAGTCAACTACCATCAACATCATCATAGCGCATTGCTGTATTACCGATTGATAATGTGTGTATGTGTGTGTGTACTTGGCAAAGAAATACAATGTAAAAAATTTCGTCGATATCACGAGGATAGCCTTTTAACCACTAAACAGGAAGTGGATTTTTGTAAAATATTATGAAATATCAGTTTTTTCAAACATCACCAGCACCACACCGGGGAGAAAGAGTTGATGTTTTTGTCACCCATCACAAGAACATGCACATTACTATTACACTAACATCAATATGAAAAGTGTTCTCCTGTTTATTATATTAAGATTAAATGTAGTAATGTGTACTATCACTTTTCTACTACAGAACGAAGTAAAGGAAGCTTATGAAGTGAGAAAAAACTTGATGTGCTCTTCTTTCAGATGTGTGATGTGTGTATGATACGATGTTGATGATTACACGATGTGGATGATGTGCTGCTGTTCTACTGCTGTTGATGATGATGATGATGATGATGCTTTGAAAAGCTGACACAGTGAATGAAATAAAAATACAAGGTAGTACATATAACACACTCTGCTGAGCTGTGTAATAGTGGCAAAGTGAGTAAGCAAAAGTGTGTGTTTGAGGGAGAGAGAGGAGCCACCAGGGAACACAACCAAAAGAGAATTGTATGTTTGTATGGCAGTAGTAATAATAATGAAAGGAAAGGGAATCCTCAAAGAGCGACTTACGTGTCTCGTCGTCACTTCTCATGGGCCCCAATCGCAGAGTGAATCGTCAAACGCGTCGACCGACGGAATGCCTTCGTCACACGACTCTCCTCTTTTTTCCAGAACCCACATCAACCACTGATGCCAGATGGGGAACAAAACCTTTCCCTAAGAATTACGTACATTGGACCTATATGCAGTCTAAAATACGTCGCCGTCATAAGTATAAAACTCATACATGCTTAACACGTAATATTGGTACATTTTGTTTTTCTCTCGTCTCTCCGCTTTCGTGTAAAATGTGTGGTATATTCATTCCATTCCACTATTACAAGTACTGATGTGCATGTAATATTCTTTTTGTGAACATAACACTTGAAAACGTCCAATGCCTTAGTATCTACTATCTACCAGCCATCCGTAATCCTTTCTTTGCTTGGTATTGTGAGCAGTGACTCAATGCCCAATCTCCATATGTGATGATGACGATGAGTCCATAAAGTCTGTCTTTTTTTGGTACAACCACTGTATACGGTGTGATATTGTGATATATGCTCACAAAAATACATCTGTTCATTCCCTACGTCAGGGTGGAGGGGTACTGTCATTAGAACTGGCAAATACCTGGTTAATTTTCGTACGTATAAAATGCATTTTTTTATTTCTACCAAAACTCACGTTGATATTCACAGAAGAATGGAAGGTGGGCCTGCACACCTAATTCTTATTGAACAACCCACCCGCATACATTTTACTACATACTTATTTCTTGCCTATTTGTGGTTAGTTGCATTTTTGTATGTGTACTTTTGGCCGAGTTGAGAAAGAGAGAGAGCGAGCGAGCGAAGTCAACTTTGATAACATGATGGTTTCGGGTATATGGATATAATATAATCTATTCTTCGGGGCTGGTTATTTATGTTACGTGTATTGTGTACACATACCTATTGATGTGTGGTTGTTAGATCACTTTGTTGTATGCATGTTTTTCTTATAATTAACCAGCCCACCTTATATACCCCATGCCACGCTATGAGTATATATATTTTTTCTATATCATCTCTATATATCCGTGGCCACTTCATACAAAACACGAATACAACTTGTATCTCAAACTCATGTAGACGATATCACATCATCATCATCGTCGTCGTCAGCTCCTCTTCATGTAGCTAGCTGGTCGGAGGCAGATAGATAGTTGTAGAACCAGCTTTTTGGAATGCCACAATATATCAGTCGCTGCTGGTCATGCATGTTTGTAAAGTTTTGTTGGATTCTTATTCAGATCTTTGCAACATGTGAAAGGGTTAGCCCAACCTCTAGAAAACATTTTGGAAGATGACGCGGTTCTTTCTTTGGCAGTGCCTATATGGCTATGACTAGTTCGCTTCGGTCATCATACCAAAATCCTGCTTGATAATAATAAGAAATATATGCATGTTGTGAAAAATATACATACATGAATGTTTATAGTACTCACTATATCACGCTCTTGAGATGACATATATGGTAACTATTCATATTTTACACTTGTGTTGTACATGTAGTTTATAGAGGATGAAGTAAGTATAAAAGCTCAACGTATTTTCTCCAACAATTTTATCGTATGACTAAGCAGGTCTTAGGTACATGGAGGTGTTTTAATAGTGCATTGCATGTTCGCTGCTTCTGCATGACAGTATGACGGTACGCGGTAGTAACAAGCATTGCATTTTATTCCTATCACCTCAACTCCCTCCAATCGTAAAATAATGTGGTGTGCTATGCACATGTATTATAATTTGTACAAACATTTTGTAAATAAAATAGTACATCGTATTTCCCTATACCCAAAGTAGAGAAGTGATCAGTTAAAGATTCAAATATTTTATATTGTGCATGTATATTATATGCATATTGTAATAATTAAGTCCATACTTCATGCAGCGCCATATGATGATAATGACTATGACATGGAGTGGAGATATTATGAAGTAGAATATTGTTATCAATTCTCATCTGTTAGAGATGACATGTTAGTGACTTCATCTTTTGAGTAAAATAGTAATATTCGACGTATGTAAACGTAGGAGCATAGCATTGCACTAGTATATGTACATTTGCATGTGCAAAACATGCTGGGTGGAATTTGAAGCTTTTGTAGGTATGTGAATAAAACGTTTAAAGACTTTATTTGCAACATCAGCAAGTATAATTTACCATCCCAGCAACAAGGTACTCCAAAATATCATGCGACTAATATTGCGACTTATCTTTTTATAAAAAGGAATGGATATATTTATAAGTGTGAGTGGAAAAAATTTGAGCTCATACATGGGTCCATACTTCGTACAATTTAAGGCGTTGAGACAGGTTTGCAGTTTATAATATAAATGCCTACTTCAGTAAATGGCTGGCAGCAGCTTTACCCTGAAATGATGAAAACCTGAAATATGAAATAACTAACAAGAAAAACTTGTCAACAAAAATATTCGTAAAAATAAAAAAAAAATCACGTTGATAAAAAATTACCTTATACTAAATTTACAGCCAGTATAATTTCAAATATTATAGGAAAGATTTAAATAGTGATTATGCAATACCAAAGTATACTCTCTGCACCCTACTCCTCTTATTTTATGCATTCACTTCACTTTGTTACAAGTTATGTGTCATTTTTAATAATTACTAGGACTCTTGATGATTTTGCGTTTGCTTTATATAATGTATTTTATCAGAGTATTCTACAGTAATTTTTGCCCGGTTCCACGGGTGCAATAATAAGGTCAATCCAAAGTTGAGTTCAGTTTATTATTCATTGGCAGTACCATTAAATACCAGCTATTTTTCTTTGATTTATTCGTTCTTGTTTCTTATTGTCACTTGCTAAATGGGATACGTATATTTTTACGGCTGTAAGCACAAAACTTTTAGGACAGGATATAATTTGCCTTGTAGGAGCGTTGCGAAACTTTTAATAAACCATTGTTATTAGTTATTATTACCTAGATAAGATTAGTGTTAAGTAATGTGATGAGTGATGACCGATAAAAGCCAGGCTAGCGCTCCCATTCATGGAAAAAAGCGTAGTTTAGTAGAGACAGATACATTAATAGATAAATTATCATTTTAATACTCTATTACCATGTAGTGACAATTATAGAACCAGTTGATTGTTTAGGCTGCTACGCGGCATTTACTATGTACATTTTGAAAATTAGACCAAGTGTACAATAGTGTAGCTCGGTTAAAAATAATTTGGAATTTATATGAAACTTATCATTTTATTTTAAACATTTTAAAAATCAGATATAGTTTTTATTAANTAGTGTAGCTCGGTTAAAAATAATTTGGAATTTATATGAAACTTATCATTTTATTTTAAACATTTTAAAAATTAGATATAGTTTTTATTAATGCGTAGGGATATTAGTCAAATGCTACGTTTACAGAAAATGAAAAGATGCCTCATAAAGATGCATTCCTCGAAGCCAAAGATTTCATTTTGATGCTTCAAATCAATCTATGCAAACCCTATTTTAGTACTTGTTTGTAAAGTTAATACATAGCATATTTATAAAAATATGCTTGGCGATTATACTTTACTGCTTGCCTTTAATAGTAAATGTAAGTTGACCAGACCACCACTACCTAAAATAACATTACCAGCCAGGTAATAACTTGGCCTGAAACACCTTTTATTTCTGAATAAAGAAACTTGTTATTTATAATATCTAATAGTAGAAAAAGCATGCACATAATACGTTGTATCAAGTCTAAAAAAATCAGTTGAAATGCACGACGTCTATGCCATAAGTATTAGCAAGTACAAATGACATGTGTGTGTGTGTGTGAGTACGAGTACAATGCATAAAGTAAAGACAAGACGCGCTGTTTTGAGATGGGGATGAGGTAAGCCTACACAGCAAGAGTTTTTATAATTTAGCAGACGTACATTCCTTCTTGTTTTTATCCTCTTCACAGCTTCACCACTCTTGCTATTATTCACTATTTACTCCTCTCTGGCACACTGTTACGTAGAAACACATTTTCAAGGTCGGTGACGCAGTAGTAGCTGCCTGATCGATACCTCGATTTCCACAAGGATTTTCCTTATTTCGCCAAGCAAAATAAAGCTGAGAAGAAGCAAAGAAGCAGCAGCCTGAGTACTTGCTCTTTGTAAAGAGCAAAGGTTTTGCCATTTTCTGTAGTTAAAAGATGACTATACTCCAGGCGCTCTTAGAATCAACAAGAAAAGGTTCTTTATACACGCACTCTTACATACCCACGGACATGGACAGTTCACTGTTCAATCAACATCACTATTAAACCTTTACCTTTTGAAGCCGAGAGGGGTGAAAATGGCAAGTATAAAACACGATTCATTAATGCACACATTGCATTGTAAATATATTATATTATAAAATGCATTACACGCATGTAATGAAATGATGGGCTGATGCGCAATGTACACATGCATGCGAAGTAGTTTTTAAACAAATATTGTTTATATCCCATCCCAATAAATATTCCTGTAAATCTTGCGTTCATATATATGTATGTGGAGAGAGACTTGAAAGTTGGATTTAACTGGATTGCAACTTGAAAAAAGCAATGTGGAATGTATTATGTATTGTTCTGTTGAATGCTAAAATATACGTGGGAAAATTGTGTATTTACATTCAATGATTTTACAGTTCTTTTGATGTCAGAATTTAAAAAAAAAATTTGAATTGAGTTCTAATCAGACGTTTCAACGTCTTCTATTCCAGGTCATATACATTGCATAATATGTAAATTTGTAATTTGTAATATTATGTAGCGGTGTCAGTAGTACTAAAAAGGTAAAAATTTGAAATTTGAAACAATCAAAAAATTTCTAGTTTCCCAATGTCTTTTTTAATTTTTCAATTTTAATGAAAAGATGTTTTCGTGAATTCTTACTCAATTTTTCCTATGCAATATTTATGAGCTTCGGTAAACGAAGGAGATCGCTCAAGTTTAAGTCGAGCCAATAGATTATAATGCAAGATCATTTTAGCGGCAGCATTCATACATCACCGCAGTTTGGTACATATATGATCAAGATGCGAGGAGTGGAAAAATGACTGACGTCGATAAAATTCGATTGTGAAATAGTCTATTTCACATAATAGACTGATCGAGCTTCAGCTTGTAGTAGGGTTTCACGGACATACGTACATGATAGATAACGATGACACGTGTGGCAATAATTGTAATCGTATGTAATGTCATATGACCACACACACTTACAATAAAGTATTCTGAGGAGTGAGGACTGAAGGATCTCTGGGAAGCTTGGAGAACAAATTTTCTAAATCTTGAGTTTAGTGCGCCTACCCATAACCAATAATTATTTTAAAACCGCTGACACGATAATGTTATAGTTCAATATCATAGCTATGAAGAAAATAAACAAAAAATCTTAGATTAGAATAGTTGTCAGAATCTTACTGATGATTGTGATGATATATTTAATCTTTTAAATATAATTTAATGTATTCTTTCATCTACAAGAATTTTTGCATAAATGCTTAAGTTAAGTATGCTATCATTATTGAAATCAATCTTTGATTCCATAATATTTATTTAACTATTAAGTTGCACCAAATCTTGTAGGCGATTGACTGGTTAACTCATATTGTCCCATCCGAACTCAAAGATAGACAAGTTGTATTCGCTCTAGGAAATATTGATAAATATGTCCAAGAAAGCAAAATTAGGAAGACTCAATCCTTTTACAAATTTCATCTGTGAATTGTGAACACTTTGCACTTCCTCCCAAATCGCCTGTTAATGTTTTGCCTTCTCTGATTACATCGAAACATGCTTTTTCAATTTTGCTGGCATATGCTCCCAGCTCCATATATCTAAATAGATATAATCACGTTAATTATAATTTGAGCGGCATTTATTATTACTATTCGATATATATACGTACTGAGCTGCTATATTAAAACCCACCTCAGCATCATAACAGCAGAAAGGAGAAGCGCTGTTGGATTAGCTTTGTCCTGCCCAGCAATGTCTGGGGCAGTTCCATGAACCTTAGTAAAAATGAAAATGATTTGTATTTTTAGTATTTACACAAAACAATGATAAACAAAATTTTTCACAAAATAAGAGACGTACAGATTCAAAAATGGCACCATTTAACCCAATATTTCCTGAAGGAGTTAAACCCAAACCTCCAACTAATCCAGCACAAAGATCAGATAGAATGTCACCATAAAGATTGGGCATGACTAGAACATCATATTGGGATGGATCTTGAACCATTGTTAAACACACTGTATCCAAATATTTTTCTTCCATTTTGATTTCTGGAAATTTCTTGGCAGCTTCTCGGCAGCATCGGAGGAAAAGACCATCCGACATACGCCTTAAAGGTACAACAAAGTCGTGAATTTAGAGTTATGGCTTATTTGTAAATATTTTTATGTGTGTTTGACAGCATAGGAGCATGATTGTCTCTCTACAATAGATGACAATATTTTATTAGCTAATATAATATTGAATTAGTTTTTAGTTCCAAAAACCATGCCGCTTTCCATAAAGTATTACTTTCTGAGTGCCAAGTTGAGCGATCTGTGACCTTTTCCAATAGGTGTCATAAGGGGACCTTTCAAGCCTATCTGATGCTTGTTTACAGAGTCGATGGCTTTTTGGGGTATTCCAAATTTCCCATCTGGACCTTTCACCGGTGTTACGTCAACCGGTTCCCAATTAATAGGCACCTGTATGATTACAATTATTATTGATAATTCCCTATCGTCAGCCGTCCACCATACGAGGATTGGAATAATTAACTGATGATTTTAAAGCAAAAAATATTTTACCTGAGCAGCTGCGAATATTTTTTGCACAGCAGCAGATATTTCAGGGCCTATTCCATCACCGGGTATCAGAGTTACTGTTCTTGTCGATGCAAAACGAGCGTTTTGGATACTGCGGTTAATGGGCTATAGAAAAAGCAGGTTGTTATTATACTAATTTTACTCATAGAACAATGTGTATTACACATTGATCATTCCGTTAACATAAACTATAGATTAAACAAACTTAAAACAAACGTTAAACGTACAAGTAGCCGACGAAACACTCCAGACGCCATTATATAAGCTACTTTAATGAACACAAACGTCACACACTATGTTTATAACACCCGAACGTTGTAAATAAATGCACAACCGAGTCCAGTAGTAGTAGCTTCGTTCCGTGTTAGTTAGCCACTTGAGCGAGCCTTCATCTGTTGAAATAAAAATATAACTACCTGCTTTACTAATCAAAATCACTTTTATGCAAGAACTTTATCAAACAAAGCTACGCTAGTCAATTAAATGAACAGCTGTTCCCTTATTTACTTACCCAACAATGCAAAATACAATACCTTCCGAAGCAATATTTTACAAATGTTTTGCTTCACTGCTGGATCATGGACTCTGATGGAGGAATGGGAGAGAAGTTTATAGGGAAAAATATTTCAAAATACTGTTCACGAAGTCACAGTCCCAAAATTTTAATACTGCTCCGAGTGCTCCGTAGAGTTACACCAATCCACCAGTTCCCATATGATGTAGACCAAACTAACTTACACAAAACACAATACAGTACAAAACCGGATGTGTGTCCAAGAAAAGTGAAAATACAGCCTATGCAAATATTAATATGTATTGTACGACTTTGAAGCGCGAGCTTGTTATCAAAATAGCCGTGCGTGATAAAAGTGATGATAATATTATAGGTATCTTTGCTTTCTCGGATGATATTTTACTCTCTGGTACGGGGTTCACTCTTGCACTTTCATTTGCTCTTCTAGTACATACATATAGGTGGTATCTTCTGCTTCGCTGCTGATGAAAGGCATGGGCACGGTGGAAAGAAAATGGACACGCAAAAATGTGCAATGCTGCTCAGCTTGTGCTGTTGTCGTGTGCATGTGCGTGCGTACTAGCGTACTCGTATTTTTTGCAATCATTTACTACACATGATAATATAGCGATAATATCTCAATTTGAGATTCTCAAATTCATGTAAACATCATATGTTTGTGCTCCATAATGAACAGATTAGATTTAAGATTAGGATTGACATAAAGTTATGAATCATGAATGAACGACTATTCCTCTGTCCGTTCTCTACACCGCCATCCATTAAACATTACATTGTATGTGTGCGTAATTGCGTGATATATATGACTCACTTTACATTGGTGCTTTGTTAATTGAAAATCATTGCGACAATAGACGACCATAGGCTGTGAAGAATTCCAAAGCTATAGGTATAATTTATAACGATGACGAGTTAGATTTTGTGCATTCGTCATGAAAATTCCAATTTCATATTTATTTGATTCTCTCAAGGATTGCACTAGTGAAAGTGGCATGATTCCATGTGGTGTAACAGTGTGCGTAATGCTACGTTTGTGGCTGGATGTTCAGCAACAAATGAAAAAATGTTAATGAGAGTATATATTAACTTACAGGGATACAATACAAGCTCCATCCAACATTTTTTACATAGTTTGATTAATATGGTATAGAAATCTATACACTATACACACCCAATATAATATTGTCGTGCATGTTTGATTACACTAGACGATTATTGATTGGCTTTTGAAAGAACGCGTTCGCGTAAATTACCAATAATTGCTTCGAAGCAATCATTGATAATTTAGCTACTAATTAACAAATACAAGTAACAAGCTACGAACTTTATTGGTACTTCGAGTTTACTAGCTTCGCGTTGTGGCGAAGTGAGCAGACAATAGGTGTGTAAGGAAGTTTTTGAGTTGAACGTTCATAAGTCTTAAGAGATAGATGGCAATACAAGTTTAGAAAAACAGTTAGGCTGTTGTACAAAACCCCAAGAACTGCATTACAATTTACATTCATACAAAGCAACAAGCTCACACTGCACGCGTACGCGATAGTGTCAAACTCGGCGTGTTCCCCTAATGCCAAATATAGGTGTGTCGTGTCCTAAGGTAGCCTATTTGATTGCTTAATTACCCGTTTAGATGAGTATTTTATGTTTATGTAACGACAGAATACTGGGACAAATAAAATGCGAGAGTAAACGTATATTTTATTTAGAACAAGATATGTTGTGATTGTAAAACGAAATTATCATTTTTTCTTAAATGATTTTATCAATTATTGTAACGAAAACTATATACGTGTAGGTACATGCGTAATAATTATTGTATAAAACAGTATATCCAATATCCAGAAATATGTGACAACAGAAAACCGTTTACACCGTTTCAAAATATCCATTACTCTTTACTTTTACAGGTTTCTAAGAATGCATTTAAAGCAAACAGCTTCTCCTGTAAGAATGCTATGTCGCCTGTAAAAGAAAGGAAAATTTTCAAATGTATGATAAAGTATATCAAACACGGTACGTACACAATACTGCTTAAGGTATAAATTGTATTTGAATCGTTTTTATTCAAGGTTTAAAAATAATAATTTCGTAACAGACGTTGCAGATTTATTTATGGGCCCTACATTTTCCATTTTTTTCTTTCCCACAGCCGAGCTTTGAATTTTCATTGAAAACAACCAATGGATCAGGTTGATCACAAGTAAACGAAGTGTTTACGGCTATACTACTCATCCTAGATTTTCTTTTGGTATTCAATGTTGGCTTTTTTCCTGGGGAATGGAGTAAGCGATCCTTAAGTTGAGTCATCAAACTTAATGCATTGATACAATTGCCCTTGTCAAGGTCACCACGATTAAGAGCGAGAGGCTTCTTTCGTGGAGTTTTTCCGCCAGTTTTTGTCTTTGCAGGTGATTTAACCAATTTTTCCCCCAGAGGTAGTCTAGGAACGGCAGAGGATAAAATTTTGGTTTTACCACTTTCTATTGACGAAGGTCGACTAATTGTCACACCTGAACCTGCCTTTGCTTTGACATTTGGGAGCGTGCACTTATCTTTCCTGGAGTATCCATCTGTACCATTGACTTGAGGTTTTTTGTCAGGAATGCTACAATATTCTTGTGAAAGACTCCTCTTGTTTGAATAAGTGGTTGTTCTTAAATGTGGCGATGTGCAAGGTGACTGAGACTGCCGTCTTGTTATAGATTCCTTAGATCTCTGTCTGAATACGTGATTCAATTTTCTGAATTCTACAATTAAATTACAGTAACATGGAATCTGGTTACATGTTCGAAAACGTTTAATTGGTTCGTTGATGAAATTGTCCTTGTTCTTGCTTTTTTAATATCAAAGTGTGTTATATTATAACCTTAGATTCGATATTCTGCTTTGTCTCAACTTTTTCTCTGCCACGTACCCTGTAGGATCGAATTTTTGTAAAGGGGAAAAACTTCCTGATCTCCCTTTTGGCATATCTTTGACAAAGTTAATAGCACGGTAGGAGGACGAGCTTCGAATTTTGCGATTTTCCCTACTGACTGCACGATTTCTATCAAAGCGACTTTCGTTACTGTTTCGACCAGCACTTGAATAGCTTGCGGTGGAATTAGATCTGCTGCGTTGATTGAACTTATATTCAGCCAAGTTTCTGTCACAATTGGTATGAATTTCCCCAGTCACATATTTGCCCATTCTTGCCGGCGACCTGCTTAGAAAGGTTTCTGCTGGTTTGGCATCTCCGGATTGTTTCATGTTGTAAAATAGCTCGTGTCTAGACGTATGACATCGATTTTTACATGCGTCCTTTATAGCTTCTGTTTTTCTTGCTTTGACAAGGTTCTCCTTCATTTCAACTTTCTCCCTTATTGCTTCTATTTGATTCCAAAGTTCAATTTCATACTTTTCCCCTGATTCTACCTATCAAAGCCAAATATGCGGTTAATTAATTTTACATTGCTTTCATGCACGAGACAGATAATAAGCAGACTCGACTATTACATACCAAGGTGGAAACAATAAGACAAATACAAACTACAACAGCATTTTTCTGTTCTTTTTTATTTCAACACTATTGTGGATTTTCAGTATTGAATTTTAGTTCGTTCTCATTTATACGACTTGGCTCAACAAAATGAAATGTTGCACAAACAAAAGTTTCTACAGCTAGATAAACGTTACTGTTCTTTCGGTGAATGGCTGGTTAAGGATTACATTCTGCTGGTCAATCACTAATCAGTTACCGGTACGTTCAGAATTAGGATACAATTTACTTAGATACGCTGTAAATTTCGAGAGCCGCTAATTGTAAAATAATTGGAGGAAAGTGTATCAACAGGCAAACATAAACGACGTAGAAGTAACTGTGTGGTTTAGAAATGAAATCTGCAGCTTCATAAATATCTCTCCCTGAATGGTATTAGCAAAAAGTAAGAACAACATTCATTCATATCTACCATCCTAATTCTTATTTGAATTGTTTGGAAAGCCACAACTGCAACCATGACCAAAAAACCCTGTTCGACTTTTGAAATCTAATGGGTTTATCATCCCACAGGTACAGCAAGTGAATGTGTTTCAGGAGGCCCTACTCAGGTATGTACTTAGGTATACCTGACTTTGTTAAAGCTAATGAAAAATAATGCATTTTGCGCATTGCACATCATCATTAGGTATTCATCATACTATGTGGTCAGATTAATGACCACACAAGCAAATCAATATATACTTTATGAGGAGTGAAAAATGCAAGTTTCATATATGCAAGCGACAGATTTCTCTGTCATTTCATTGTTGTCTCTAAACCACTTTAGCCAGCTTAAGTGGTTCTTTTTTCTATGAACGGACAAATGAAGCAAAAGAGGTTTTATGAATAGAACAAACCGACCCAACCCACAGCAATAAATGAATGAATCCTGATGTAAAGGGTTTTGACTTTTACTGTATACGAAAAAAAAGTTTATGATAACGATCATCAGCTACAACTTCGATTCTACATCACTTATCACTCGGCTGGCAGCAATTACACAAAGAGTCACATGTCAAAAAAGCATCCGAAAAGGTGGTATACGCGATGAATGGAATGGTACACGAAAGGAACTTTGTTGATATAAATATTCTTACTTATCTGGCAGACAATCAATGCTAGGGTGGATAGGATGTGGATGGATACTTGAGCGGTAATACGATGTAATAAAGAGGAGATCATAAAATATCCATTCATTCATAATTATGTGTGAAATCGTAGGTGCAATAAAGTAAGAAGTACCGCACAGCTTAAAGATGTCACTCTATATTTGAAAGAAAATGGCTTTTGTGTACCTTTTGAAGTTGGATACATTCAATTTGTGTTTTTTATCGTGCAACGTGCCAAAACGGTAATGAGTGCTCTTAAGATGCATTATGTAGACGAAAGAAAGCCAATGCGAAGCGAAGGTTGTTTCGTTTTGTATTTCTATTCGTTTTTAAAAACTGGTATTTTTTCTAATATTGCACTACTATTTAAAAATCCTACCTGGTCATTGTGACGGTGTCTACAGCCTACACAAAAGGTAAACGGAAGTACATCTTCAAGGACGAATTCTAATCCTAGTATTGAATACCGAACATAAAGGTGCAAAGGTCCACTGGGAATAAACAATATAATACATCAAATTCGGTCAAGGTGAGCTGAATCTACTACCATTCGTTATTTCCAGCTACCAAAACAAACAGGGTCTTTATGTAAAACTCGACTCAATACTAACCATTTTACCATGCTTACTCTGCGTGCGTGACTGACTGCCACGTATCGACGAAATGTACGGAAAAGTTCACTGATACTGCTTAGCCGCCTATTGTTAATTTGTGTTTTGGCCTATTGTCGGCAGACAGAAATGTTTTGTTGTTGGTTAACCTTTTCCTGTACTTTGGTTTGTTTATTTTTAATCATACAAGACTCGAACGGGTCAATTTTGTGACAAAACAGAATTTCTTTCCACCTATTTTCATTCACGTTCAATTTACACCAAATGCAAAAATTGTAGCGTTTGGTTGGGAGATTAGTGAATTAAACGAATAAACTTGCCATTATTGTCAACTCACGTTGTTGCATAAACAATAAACAAAGCCAACGTGTTACGACAAAAATGTTTTCTTAATTGCTTCCGATTACGTCACAGAAGACAAGCTACGTGAAAGAAAGATCTGCTGATAATATTATATTATATTATATATAATACACGCTATTGACGCAGATTTTTAAAAAAAAATTATCCTGTTTAAGTACATAATAGGAAAGCTTTAGGAGACCCCCACCTGGGAGAAACGATGTATGCATATGTAAATGCTAACGCCAAGTAAATTCAATCAATTGCACGTTTCCGTCGAGAAAATTATTAATTGCGCTATAAAATTAATAGAAATGGGTGCACACGCATACTCAGTAACGCTACAGCTATTTTAAATAATTTCTTGATTATCGGTTGCCGTAATGAATAAATCTCCACAAGCTTATTCACTTCACACTGCCATAACATTTTGAAGATCATGCAAACCTGCTAGAAAATTACATACTGTATTGTTCAGGGTGCCGACTGCAAAATTATGAAATTACAGTTCCCAAACAGAAAAGGTCAAGGCTTGATTATACGTATGAGTTATTACACTTTTAGTTTAATAATGCCTGCCATTGATTTCAAGCATATCTAAACAAAATTGCCCAAAAAAGGATACTAGCTATAAAGATTCCGTATATGCATCATCAAATTTCGAGACCAAAAGACTTGTTCATTGCAGCAAGGAAAAGGGTAATACGGAAGATGCTGCCGTTGTAGAGTAGGATAATAATGGTAAGATCGCAACGAAAGTAAGCATGTAGGTAGACAATATAAAGATTATATAAATTACTCCCATTTGGGCATTCACATTCATATTGTCATGATTATTTTTTCAAATATGGTCAATGATTTTGTTCAATTGTTATCTCATCGATGTTTGCACATTGTTTTTCATGCTTGGTTGCTTTGATGTATGTTTGTTGTACCGTTTCGTGTGTGTCTAAATGAAACGACCTGTTTTTTATAAGGCACATTACGAGCAATTGGGATGAAATGGATGAATGCTCGTCGTATGAATACAGTTAAGATACTTAAAACAGAAAAGCAAATTCAATTTTGATTCAAGGGGTAAAGGGTGAGCCTCACTTCACTGATAAAGCGTTATGCATTACTTCGAGTAAGGAAGTAAGAAACTAGTTATCGACGTTAGATATAAATAGATGCAAATTACCTATATAGAGGCAAATATTGCCGGTTATATTATAATTTACTGTTAACTTGTTCACGTACTTTCTGTCGAAGAAAACGGTTTTCGTTCTCTAATTTCTCCACACACTGGTAATACTGGCCCCTTTGAGCGTCTATTCTGTTCTCCAAACCTCGCACGGTTTCTTGTAACTTTTTCATAAAGACAGCGCAATTTGCACAAGTCGGAAACACTACCAGTTTTGAGTCATCAACAACACCAACACCGTTCATAGCATCTTGCAACGACCCACCTATATGAGTTTTAGGAGTAGTATCTGTCCGCGCTTTTGAATTCTGATCCTGATCACAAAAAACTCGTTCCTTCCACATCATGTCAGGGGAATTCAAAGTACTCGGCAAACGAATACCAATATTTACATCATTACTGTTGTTTTCGTGGGAGTGTTGTGGTACCCCACCAGACAACTTGATTGACTCTAGCTGATCCTCTAACTCCTTTTTTGAACTTTTCAGTGAGGTAACTTCCGCCTTCAGTTTTATAATATTATTCTGCATAACATTTAGGTCTGGTGGATTCGAGTAATTTAGAGGAAGGGGGTAATGAACCCTGTTAATCAACCAAAAGACAACAACTGTGTTATTTGTAAGTACATCATCATCATGGGACAATAATAATTGGAGGACAGTAACAATGAATCTCAGACAAATGAATGATGATGAGTTCTACTATTACTACTACTACTAACTACTGCAGCATATGCTTGATTGTATCTCTCCGCCACAGCCTGCCACTTTCGATTTCAAGTTCATGCTGAGAATGTGTTTCTTTTGATTCTTTCTTGCACTTATAATAACTACCGTGTGCCTTACATGATGATAACGAATAACGATGATGATGGCAAACCAACTTGAGTACCACAACTTCAACAGTTTGAACAATATATTTACCACTTTGCTTGCAATAACATTATCACATATTAACACTCTCTCATTGTCAGTCAGTCATCATCATACTTTGCTAGCACGCCAACAACAGTCACCACAACACATTGATGATGATAGGATTTTTCTTATATCAATAAAGCCAGTTGGTTTTTTTAGTTGCACTGTTCATTTCCATCACTGCTAATCATTAAAAGTACAAAAACGAGAGTCTACATCTTTTTTTGATGAGTAACTGAAAAATAAAACATTTTTGCAGACATAGGGACAGCTTTGTCTTGGGGCTTGCAAGCAACAAAATAATGCTGCTCGTTACTCACTACTCACATCAAACATGGATCTTTGAAGTCACGTTCATTGTTGATCATCATGATGAGATGGTGCTGCCGCATGCAAAAAAAAATTGCTCCTTTTGCCCACAGGGAAATAAGATACAACAGGGCAATGAATGAAAGTATAATATGGTATATATATACCTATACCTTTTAGATATTCGTGTATGTTGTCTAATTTATCTACTCAAGTTTACGTGCTCACAAGTGCCTACATCTTTTTGTTTCATTTTTAGCTGATAGGTTTGCATAACGATGTTCAATTTTGTACAAGATGATATAAAGAATTTGTTAGTTTTCCCTATATTTTGCAGATCATGATCTTCCTTATGCCCATTCTAGACTAATTTAATATATGTATGTATTTTCAAATGATGCTCTGCTAAAGCGATTTTACTGTCAGTTCATCACTTGCCTGTAGTGTGTGCTTGTGTGCATGATAGACTATAATTTCAATTTCACTATCGTTAGCAGTTTCGAATGTTACGACGTATTTTTTTTTAAAAAAGGGAAGGGATTTGTCGTTTGATAGGTTGTTTTTTACGAAATGTGGTGGATGACAGTACTGGTCAAAATATCACGTACTTGTCAAATTCTCCTATATATGAGACAATCAAGTACTTCCGCTTGTTCAAAGGTGACAGTGGTCGAGGTTTGTGGCTGCCGTTATTGTCGACGTTGTTATTGGTATCTGTGGAAGGCACGGTTTGAGGTTGCGCGTGTAGATGATAGGTTGAACTCATGTTAGCTTCACTGTTGTACAACTCAAAGTTGAGTGGTATATTGCCTTTGCCACCACCATCGGTAGAAGTTGTTCCTTGTCTTCGAATGCTCATGGCTGCAAGATCTTGTATATTCAAGAGGTCCAGTAGAACAGACTCACTTTTCTTTTTCAAAACGTGACATTTACGAGCATTTATATTTTTGCGTTATTTACGCGAATTAAAAATGGGTAGTATTGGCACTAATTTTTACCTTGAATATTGCAGATTTAATCATCGAAAGAAAAACGTCAAAGCTTTTGAAACATCCCGTTCGCTTAGTTATGATTTCGATACCTGTTTGGATTGAATTTTTTTAATGTATTACTTTTTGGGGAAAAAATATTTAAAAGCCATTAGCTGGGAAAATTTTCTATTTTAAAGTTAAGTTTTTTAAGAATTACATAAAACAAAAACTTATATACCTACATACTACATCCTCACTTTAGTACAGGGTCACTCCCAAGATTGCAAAATATTCAGTTTACATTTATCATCGGCATTGACCATATAGTGTGATAATAAAATATTCGTTTTATTGTACATGCGTAGGTATTTTATTACGAGTGCATTGCCACTTACAGTTCTCATCATAACAGCAAGTCCATTCTTCCCCTGTAATTTTATCAGATATCGAAAAGGACACAGTGTTGGGTATTTCTGTAGTGGATAAGGAAAGGACATAATCCCTTCCATCCCTGAAAGTCCATTGTGTAGTAACATTATTACTCGCTGTGCCAGTCATGGTCACACCTCTGTTGATAAAGTTAGGAAGGAATGTTGATCAAGTCACATAAGATAGATATATAAGGTCATTGAAATATATAGGTTTTTCTTGCATTGAGATACATCGGGCATTGATGAATTATAGAGGCGTATGATTGAATGATACCTGAAAAGAAATCTTTTCACTGTGAAATTGCGTGGCTTTGACTTTACGACAACATCTACGTATTATGTCCGTAATGGGGAATCCTTGTATGGATCCTGAAGGCTATGCAGCTTTCTAATAATGTACTTGCATAGTGATTTTTGCTTTTGTTGATGTAATGTCGGAAATGTTGATTGTCTGAGATCTTGATGCAGATGGAGAAATGTAAAAAATTACTTTTTATGATAGTTTGTATAGAGAGTGTGGGGAGACTTAGCGGTTGTACGAGTGAACGTACAAGTCGTGTATGTATCACTAATGCGAACAAAATTAATCCTTGAATGAGTTTGTCATGAATGTCACTATTATTCACTATTTGCCATTCACACCAGTGGCACTTGAAACAAATAATTTGGAAATCTCGTTAAGTAATTGGGGACTATCGCTTACGATATCCGTTCATTCACTTCACTTCGGTATGGATCTACAAGGTAGAGGTAGACTTTCTTCATCTGTGGCTGATGACAGATAAGGCATACATACCTACAGATGTCTCCAATTAATGTATCCTTGACATTCCCCAGTGCCCAACGTACAAACGGATATCGCCATTTTTTTGTCGCGCGTGGCGTGAGTCTGTGGTCAATCTTGTGTGCGTACCAGTCTATTAACTGCAGTGTAAACTGCAAAAACTCCCAATCATCATTCTGCCGCATGAGGACAAAGGCAAGTCTAATCACGTTGCATGTAGCTAAAATGTAAGCGTGTGTGTATGTCGACATGTGTAACATATTGATTTCGGATAAACGAGTGAATCCTGTTCTTTTTACGTTATTATTATTATGCAGTTTGCTCCTGTAACAGTGAATGAATTATATGGTTGTGGTTTGTGTATAAGAAAGTGTTGAAAAACTGGGCCCACCGGTATCCTATCACAAAATTACAAGCAAGTTGTAGCTGAATGAACAATCACCGCCATAATTTTCAGTGAATATGCAAAAAGAAATAGTTCTTCTTAGAGCGTCTGGCAAATTTATATTTTTTATAATTTATTTCCAACAAAAGAAAGAAAACCGCAATATTTTAAAATTACATGCAATAATACGTTTTTATACAGGCAGTCGCAGCTTATTTAAGTATTTTTGACATTACATACAATGCATATAGGTATAAAAAGTAAACTTAATTTTTTTAAATAAACTTTTAATAATACCCACGACGTATTCGTCCAGCTGTCCTCAAGTTTTACATCAAATCTTTAACTCGCTCTATTTGCTTAAAAGTTAAGTATAACTGGTAACAGGTTTTACAAAACCCTTTCAGTAATATTATCCGACATCAAACGCTTTAGTGCGAGTTGTGTCCATTAAAAATGCACATAATACTAAAGTAACGGTACTTTTAACATAGGTATGTACAACAGTTCGCCATAGACAAAAGGCGTGTGTGTATTACCTTTTGTCTATGACAGTTCGTTAACACTCATCAAATTAAAATGTAAATTCACAGGTAAAATCAGATCAAGTAACATCAAATTAAAATCTTGTCATTTGTTAAACATGTAATATGCAAAATGATGAGTATTCAACACAATAAAACATAAATTTGCATTGTGTCTGGGAATAACAGATATACAATAATACAATAATCTATACATATTTAGTGGGTGGGTACTTTAGAAAATGCTAATAGAAGCCAATTTGGGGAACAGGAAATTCCCTCAAAAAAGGGACGTCATAAAAAAACCTGGGCTAAATACGCACAATTTATACACAGGCATCAAAGTTAAATTAATTACATAATAATCAGGACGATGAGTCGATGCTGATTTAAGAATTGACTGCGTAAATGAAAGCGTTGTAATAACTTTATAAATTAAATTGCACTCGCTCCCCTATCGTGGCAACAATGGAATGGTTAAAACGATAAAAATTATGATGGTATGCAGCATTTTAAGTTACATCGAATATATTCAGCACTTATTTGAAAACGAATACACGATTGGAGGATGCGTGAGTTTCGTCTCTCCAAAAAATTTACCATTTGAATGAAGTTGTAGCGGAGTTTTCTTGTATGTGTCTACCATGTCGGCAATATTACCAAAGTGCATTTCATTCAGTTTCAAAGTTCCCAATGCAAATCTAGAGTCCGATCTCATACGAATCTGAATGTGGAAAAGCCGACCACGAAAACGAATTGTAAGTGTAAATGGTACCGTGGGACCTCCGTGATGACACTCCCGAACCAGAAAAGAACCATCGGCGGTATCTGCAAAATTTGTGCAACACGAATTTAACCCACAAAATGAATGAATGGCACAAAAAAGAATATTTGCAAGTGGTTTTATTTATCAGAATTATTGTTCATTGTTAAACATTAAAAGCTGATGAAAATAAAAGCTTTTTTACGAGTACTTACAATTTTCGAGGATTAACTCAGCCTTGCTTCTGTCTACTCTGTAGAACCACGGAAATTTCTGCACAGATTCCTTGACTTTCTTTATCTTGACCTCTGCATAAAAAACATAAGTAACATGTGGGTAAATCGCCCACAACGCCAGCAATTAAAGTAAATGGGTTAATAAACTCAAAAACTTATATTTCAAGAACCGCATTTACAAGACGAAGGTTATAATCAAGGTAGTTTTAAAAGGAAGTTAACTTAAACAATTCAAGTATTTGCATATGACGAGTGCATTAACATGAACATTCATTTGTCCTTAAAAGTATTTTGTTCAAATGTGAGTATCCTTATAATTATAGCTTAAATAGCCGTCTTAACTCCTGCTATGCGAAATTAAATTATCAGGACGGTGCAAGAAAACGTCCACATTAACCTCGTAATTGATAAAACAATCGCAAATTTTTAGCGTGCTGATTTACTTTAAAAATATCAAACCATTAAATAAATGACAGCATATTTGTTTTGCGTTAAGTTTAAAACTATATCTGTAAGGACATATGTTATTTTTAGAATTTAAACTTATCATTTTCAACGTTTCGATTTCAAGCTATCATGAGGAACATTGATTTGCAGCTACGCATATTCAGTCCGACTTTCGTTTTCAGTGTGATCATCACAGATTTATTTGCATTCGTTACCCTTGCAAACATTACCGCTTTTAATTTACACATAAAATAAGGTAGGTTGTGTCATTTTTCTACAAGCATATATGTATATAATATATATTTGGTAATATGTGATGTGGGTATGTCTGATTTTACAAAAAAAAGTTAAAATAATTCCCGTCATGTCCTTATAAAAAGATAACGTGTAAGAAAACATCAAAATCATTTTAAGCCATAAGTGGATAAGAATGAAACCGGCAGTTTTATCAAGAGAATTGCTATTGCGTGTTTAGGTGAAGTTTATTATCTCTGGTGAATTGTTGAAGTTTTTGTATTTACTTAGCATCAAGTTTTTTGCCACGTTTTCGCTATCAGAATGGCGTTATTGTAACTGTAACATTTAAGAAAGAGAGATATAGGAAGACAAGCATGTTGATTATTACTATTATATTAGGGATTTTTTTTAAATGAGAAAACGGACGGTCAATTTGTTTACGACAGCGTGGCTTTCACTAACGTCGTCTCTACATTACATATGTACATACATGCATCTTTACCAACAATACATACCAGCAATTCAGTCTTGATAATTGGATTTTTTATAAGGAAAATTATCGGTTTGGCAATTTGTTTAAATGTGATGATACAAAAAAATGTAATGGGCAGGTAAGTTAATTTGAACTGTTTCACTTCCAATGCCATTTCCATTTTCCCCAGTTCATTTCTTATCATCGCGCATCGGTAATACCTATAGAGCCTCGGGTAAATCTTTATGTTACATGGCTGTGATTATAAAACTCGTGAGATGTAAATCTAAGAAGCGTAGACTAGTACTTGTTTGCACAAGCTATTTTCATTCATTTAATGTAGAAGCTAACTACCACGAACTACAGCGTATATAGTAGGAACGAAGACATACATACTTCCCAACTTTACAAGACCGCAGAACTATTAAAAGATTTCACAAATGTCCATTTTACGCAAAGTGTCAAGCGTAATAACTTTAAAGTGTACTTTACTTCACAGGCTGAAAACAAGTAACACGTTATAACCATAATTATCACATTTCTTAAAACAACAGACAAGTTGAGAATTTCAGGGGTAGTACTTCCGACGGAATATATAAAAGGAAAATAAGAGGCATTCATGACATGTGAAAATGCCGGTACATGTTGTTATCGTGTAACTTTTTTTTCTTGAGAAGGCATGAAATTCTCCGACTTGTTTGCATTTTCAAAATGTTGAGTGTGAATAAAAACTAACACGCATGCAACCCAAACCAAACCGAACTTACTAACAGTATTTATAAGCGCAAGCGTGCAGCACTTGACCTAATTTCAAAAAGTGTTTTCGTTTCTATCTGTTGTGTTGTATATGGAACGATGAACGGAAAGACAACCAAAGAAAAAATGCATTTAAAATGCTCGCAACTTGCTGTTACAGTTTTTATGTACAGCAATTTAATATGTTGTACAAGAGAAACACTCATCCGTAAAATGATAATTTTCCTAATATTTACAATAGCATTAGTACATTTCTACTTCAAATTTGGTTTATACTCATCTTCATGGGACGAAGATGACGATGACTGCAATCTTACAAAGTGGTTTTCACTATTTTTAAGCATCCTTGTCTAAGCCGAATTTGGTGTTTGAACACGAAATAAATGAATAATCTTTATATTCATTGTCTAGCAGTTTTTTTTCATGTACGCGTCCCGAATGATGATACATGTGTCGTGGATTCATGACTGTAACAACTTTGATAAATGATCTTTTGAAAAAACCTTACATCAGAAACAATTTCAACCACCTCACTTGATTTGAGTGTGAAATTTTAAATAAATAAATGTACGGAGAAAATGAAAAGGCGCTATGTAGAAACGATTTTCATTGAAAGCGAGCGTGTATCATTCATTCCATTTTACACAGTATTCCTCTTATGAAAAGGCCTTGCACAGCAAGCGTTATATTATTAACCAACAAATTGCTAAATCTGTTAATTGAAAAGGTAGACACCGACACCACAAAACGTAGTGCATTGTTTGAAAATCTTGCAAGTTTGGCATCGTATGATTTAGACACAATATGATTTCAAATGATTGTTTTTAATGTCCCTCTCCTACATGACCATGAATTCTAACAATTGGCTAGGTAAATCGTTTAGAATTAGAACCGATTATTAACAGCTATATAGAAAGACAAAATCATTTTATACTACAAAAAATGCATATCACATGAATTAAAGTTAAAAAATATCAGGATTTAATGTTAACTCTGTTCAGACGTAGGTTCAAATGTTCAATATTGAACTGAAATATTACTTCAACTTTAATGGAGCTACAAGCTACAAATCATGACTTGCCTGCTGCGCCAGTTGAACTGTTCGATTCAACTTAAACTACACATAATGAACAATTGACAAGGAAAATGCATAATAAGTACTTAAAATGAATGCGATGCTAATGTTTAATTAAGTTTGATGACGATGACTCGGGGTGCATTTCGTCAGTTTCAAGAAAGTTCAAAATGTCAATTGGAATTGCGCATTGCGGCTTTGTAATCCTTACATAACAATATAATATAGTCGTGTGAGTCTTCTTCTTTTTATAAAAAGTATACTACTCGGATAACATACTCAATATTGAAACTTTCAAAATGTCAATTGGAATTGCGCATTGCGGCTTTGTAATCCTTACATAACAATATAATATAGTCGTGTGAGTCTTCTTCTTTTTATAAAAAGTATACTACTCGGATAACATACTCAGTATTGAAACTGAATTGCAACTGGTAAAGTTGTATCGACCAAATGCAAAACACGCCTATATGATATACAGCCTATACGTAGATATAGGTGGTTATTTTTTATGTGTGCAGTCAAACGTATAGTCCAAACCCTAAAATAAAGATACCTATTCTAATGAAATACAACACAAATTTTTAGGGGCATGAACTCTTTCTTCAGCTTTATCCCAAAAAGTTGATAGGTTTGGGATGGCAATAAAAGAAAATAATTTTTTCGTTCGACTGTCTTCAAAACATTAATTTTTGGGATACTTTACAGTTTTTCATAACAACTTTCAGCTTGGTTTCCCCAAGACTGCGGTTGGCGATCAATCAATAACCCGGAACTTGCAGTCATATAGCTGTACTGATTGCTAAGTTCAAAGCAGTAAACGACAGGACTATAGAACATCTACAGCTTGATGATAATATTTAAATTCGATTGAAGTATTACCGAATTCAGGTATATCATTGAGATTATCTCCGGGGCCAGACGATTTTGGGTCACATATCTTATTCCCAGTCAAAATGTTCCGTTGACTCAGCTTCTTTTTCAATGCTTCAATAAAGTTTTTCGATTCCTCGTCCTGAAAACAGTGTAATAAATTTTTATGTAAAACCCATGCAAAAGAATTTTCATAGTATTTCGCATCAATTTCATACGAAAGATTTGTTTCGTATTTACTGACTCATAACTCATAACGAACATTTTTAATACGTCACAGAAGCATAATAGTGTATATAGTATATAGTGCATTGTATATGCCCTACATATTGAAAAATAAAAATATTATTATCACGACATAAGACGCTTTAGAAATTCTACATTTGAAAATTAAATCCTGTATCACGTTAATACGTTTACCTGTATTCACATAAAGGTACTTGTTTGTAGACGGTTCGCGAACACATAAAAGTGCAAAACTGACAATTTGCCACGCTAAATCGTACCTGTCTACATTATAAACAGATAAGGTTATCCACCGTCGATATTAAAAATGGAAATATACCTATGTTAATATTATAACATGTCTGAAAAGTAAACAGTTGTTGCAAACAACTGATCTAAAATTTAGCTCATCAATCGCAATTACACCAGTACTACGGATGGACAAGGATGACAAACGGATAAAATTGTAGTGGGTAGTAATAATAAGTTTATGGTATTTCATTAACTTTCTTTTGTGCCGCGCCATGTGCCATCTCCTTCAATGTCACATGCTTTGGGTTTTTACCAACCAACACAGTAGCTAAACTGCACTGCACCGGTGCTGTACGCAAAACGCAATGAAATGTTAGTGTGACAAAAACTTTTAACAAACGATTTAATATGAAATGAGTAAATATTAAAAATGGCTAATCATAGAGCTACTTAACAAACTCAGTTCAGTTTGTGAAAAAAAAACTTCATCATCACTGTCAAAGCAATCTTCCCTCTTTTCTCCTGACTCATTTGTCACTGTCTACTCGAATTTCGCTTTTGCAAATCTAGAAACGAGCGCGCCATTATAAACAACGGCGGAACATGCGCCTACTATGAATAATGACTACAAAATAGTACCAATAATAATAATGTTCCCGAGTATATATATATTTATATATATATCAAATGCAAATATCACTAGTGTGTCCCCCTCCCCCTCCTACAGATATCTCTCAAAGTAACTTTCGGGTAGCTAGCTCAAGGGAAAATAAGATAGTATTTTTTCGAGCGGAGTAGTGATAATAATAATGATGGTGAAGCACCTACAACAACAATCTTTTCAGTTGAACCAAAGATGAAAGACTATGGTAAAAGATGATGAAGATGATGTTGATGATATAGCGTTGCACTCATTCATTCAGTCACTACTCTATTATTACCTTTTTTCTACTATCTCCTATCTTGAAAACAAAAATCGTAGTGCGAGGCAACATAACGGTTCTTGTTCAGGTCTGATTACACACACAATAATATGAAAAATGTGAATTGTTATGAATGAATGAGCTGATAGAAAAACATTCGCAACAGCGACTTACCAACAGTGCCATGGTCCAACAACAAGAATACTACATGCAGCAGTGGCACAGATTCTTTGACTTAACTAAGGGACAACAAATCATTCATACTGATGGGTCTTGTGACTGAAGGAGACTAATAAAATAAATGACTGTTTTTCTCGTCTCGTGAAATTGTCAAAAGCACACTTTTACAGTAAATTTGATTACCCTTTTTTAAAACAGGGTATATATTTCATTAGGAGTTTGGATTTCCGACAGCCACACACCACCACTATGACTTGCCATTCCCACTTTTACACTGCAGTAGATGAGATAGAACAAGTAAACATAATGCTTTTAAAAATTGTATTTGGGAAAATTCACTTGAAAAGACTTTAACTGGTATGATGATGCTCCTTTTTAAAAAAAATAAAAATAAAGTTTAGCACAGCATTTGGTGCATCACTCATTGTGATACAAACAAAGCGAAACTGACTGACACCATCATCACATCTCTTTGGCTGTCGTTTCTAAACTTGATTACTGATAGTGATTACTATCACTTTTCAGTCATTGTAAATTAGCTTGCTCCAAACCAAAAAAGCTTTCGTCAACAACGTGAACTAGAGGAGGGAAGGAAGCATTTTTCCCTTTCGTTGTGTAGAACAATCATTTTAACATGTCAAACAACTGTTTATATTGGAAATTGAAAAAAGAACAGAACAGAGAGCTCTGTATAGAGGGTCTAAAAATGTATAGTGCATTTATGAAAAGGAGATGCGTGCATAAATTAACTAAATTAGTAGTAATTAGGTACCAGTACAAGTTTGTCAATAAAATGGAAAGTGAAGTTTATAGTGCATCGTTATTAGTTATTCCACAGAACATTGGTGTAAACTCTTATATATATTATTCATGAGTCTCCTCATTTCGCATGCATGCTCCAGCTAGTATTAGCATTATTACAAAATTAGTAAGTTACTGGCGTTCATATTACTGGTTTACTTTTTAAATTACTACACGCGTCCCCACTAATTATTCTCGTAAGAAAGAAGTTTTATATTTGTATTTTTGTATTGACCAGCTCACCAACGTAAATACGCTTTCAAACTTTTGATTGTTGTGTGTGTAACAAAACAATCGCTCACGATTTTTTTTTCATTAGCAGGTTTGTTCTTTCTGGGAAAAGCGGTAGAGAACAAGGTGATTACAAATGTTCAAGTGTCCAATACCGATATTTATTTAATTCATTTATCTTTTCAAGCATCATTATCCAATCAAACCAAAACAGAAACCGGTCGTGGTCATGATATTAAAGCCATATGTTGCTGACGAAGATGCGTTACATGACGAAACGGCAGCACGCGATGCTCACCACTACAACATATTATTTCATTATTATAGTGACTTTTGGGACGGTGAGCGCGAATGGAACGTTGACCACTTATGTTTTAACACTCTTACGAAAGATTGTCAATGCCTAAAGTCTCGCATTTTTTCTCGTTACGTAGCTATATAGTTTAGACCAATAAATTGTAAATGCACACGGTGTATATGTAAAAGTGCAATGTAGTAGTTGTGAATATCTGTAGTGAACAAGCAGATTTAGAAAAGTATAGGTGAACGGGAGGAGTGTATATACTAGTAACAATTTAGAAAAGTATAGTGTTAATGTTGTGGCTAAACTATATGGTAAATATTGTCATTGCAGTGGAAAGAGGTGCATAATGTGGGCATTTAATGAGCGAAAGTGTATATTGCTGTGCTAATGCGCACTAAAAGTTGATACGCACACATGATTTTTTCCGTGCTCTGTTTCTGATTATCCTTGCTTATTGGCTAAAAAATGATTTGCACATTATTATTTTTTCGTGTATACGCCTGGTCTTTGTTGTTCCCTGTTTATGGCTATTCTTCTATAAGATGTCATATTTTATGTTAGGCTTTTAGATGACTAGAAGCTTGCTGAATTTAGTGACGCTTTACTCATAAATTTCAAATAATGATAACGTATAAAAGACGCACGAACGTGATCTTAAGAAGATGAAGGAATTTTCATTCATTGACTTATTTGCCATGCAAAATGCAAATGCAGGCTGGGCTTCACGCAGTAATTTTGGATATAGTCCATTAAAGAAATTGTACTATAAGGTATAAAATTGAAATGAAAGTAAAAAGGACCACCTTCGTTGCACGTGTAGGGAGGAGAACATGTTCAATGTAAACTTCAGGCGGTGGTTTCACATTCTCATCTGATGCTTCCGTCCTCATTGTCACTTTCTTTAACCATTCTGGCACGATTGTTGGCACCGGAACAGCAGCAGGCTTCCCGTCGGGGATCTCGTATATTTCATTCACAATCTAGGACACAAAAAAATACAATAAGTACGCACTGTTTGTATGTGTTATGATATGAAAGACAAACTTGTCGAAGACGTCTTTTGTAGAGAATGCAATACACTATGATGTTGGTATAGTCAACCGTCAACCACAGTAATACAATAAAACATAAAACAAAATTATTATCACTTTTGTTTTGTAAGCAGTAATAATAGCTGCATATTTTTAACATTTTTTGTGTGGTGCATGTGGGAAAAATATATTCGTGAAGATAGGAATCAAACAAGTGTACTTTAAAGAAAATCATTAAATTTCGCTTTCATATGAGCTTATGCGTAATAGTCAGGGAAGCTAAAGTTAAGAAACTGCCTATGTGGTCTAGTTTATCAGATCACTTTGAGCTTCAGTATGTGAACGAATCACGTAAAAA